>JAODPA010155987.1:0-14587 GCA_025585075.1 Nepenthes mirabilis
TTTTGGGAGGCTCAGTACCACTGGTGCTTCCGCGGAGATTTGAACCCGGGTGGAGAGGAAAGGCGTATGCGTTAGTCACCACCAGGCCGAACTCCGCTTCGGCGCCAACATCCAATGCCAGTGGAAAGGAAACCAATGTTTTTTTTTTTATAAGTTCCAACGCCTAACCAGCGAACGGTTAGGGCGACCATCAACTTGCAAGGAGGTCTTCAGCTTGTCCCGAACAGCGTTTGAAATCTGGGAGCAAATCTGGGAAGCATTCTGGTTGGAGGATTTCTCGAAAATACGATTATTACGTTCTCTCCAAATAAAATAAACGGTGGCCACAAGAGAAAGACGCTTGGAGAGGGCAATGAGATTCTTACCCTTCCACCTTTGGGCAGCCCATTCAACATTATGGAACCAATTTGGGTAAGGCCACTGGATGCCAGCAATCCGTTGAATAGAAGTCCACACGGAGGAGGAGAACGGGCAAGAGAAAAAAAGATGGTCATAGTTTTTAGTGTCCGAATCACAAAGAGAGGAAGTGGGGGAAAGGTTGGGAACACCGTGAACACGGTCAGATGTATTAAGCCGGCCTTTAATTGCCAACCAAAGGGTGAAGGCATGAGCAAGAATATGGAAAGAGCCCCAGATTAAGTTGGTCCGGCTTAGTTTCGGTTTGGGGGGGTGAAAGAGTAGGTAGGCAGACTTAGACGAGAAAACACCGTTAGGGCTACCAACCCAACTCAAGAAGTCTTTTTGCTCATTGTTGGGAAGATAACGGGGCATGTTTGAGACGAGACTAGACACCTCCTGATCAAAAGGGTTAGGCCAGTTCCATTGGTTGTTTCTGATTATTTGAGACACCTTGCCGTCCCAAGATAAACCAGTAACCGAACGAATGCGATCCGTGCATAACCTACTGAGGGGGCCATTTGGGTGCCAATGGTCGTGCCAGACAAAAGTATCAATGCCATCACCAATGATCTTAAGAGTATGTGAGCACATGAAAGTATGAAGCTTCATGATCTTCCTCCAGCTCCAAGGGGCCGAATCAGGGACTTTGAGGGTCCAGATGCATCGGTCCTTGATTCTAGTCTTGTGGATTCACGAAGACCAAGCCGATTCAGGGTCTTTAGACATGATACGCCAAAGGAGTTTACAGATGAGGGCTTTATTTTGAGCCTGCAAGTTCTTGAGACCCAATCCACCTTCGCTCTTAGGGTAACAGATGTCGGACCAGGTCACTTTTGCGTTGGCCTTCCCATCCAAAGAGCCATTCCATAGGAAACGTCTCAAAATGCAGTCGATTTGGTTCAGAATAGATTTAGGCAAAATGAAGATTGAAGCCCAATATAGGTGGATAGATGAGAGGATAGAGGCAACCAATTAAATGCGGCCCCCAAAGGAGAGCCACCTGTTCTTCCATGATTTGATGCAGCGAGTAATTTTCTCAGTGAGAGCCTGACAGTCGCGAATCGATAGCCTGATAGAGATCAGGGGGACGCCGAGGTATCTAATGGGGAGAGAGCCAACTTTGAACCCCATGACGTTTGCAATATTCTGATTCAGGGATGGGTCTTTAGAGCAAAGGAAGACCTCGCTCTTGTTTGTGTTTGCCGAAAGACCGGAAAGCCAATGGAATTCCTCAAGACAATCCTTGAGGATCCGGATAGAGCAAACATCAGCATGAGAGAATAGGAGGAGGTCGTCGGCAAAGGCAAGCATGACTGTATGAGTCGATTCACAATTCCTGTGAAAAGTAAACTCATTGTTTCTACGAGCTTTGGATTCGATAATCCCATTCAACACCTCCATTGTCAGAACAAAGAGGTAGGGAGAAATGGGATCACCTTGACGAAGGCCCTTACCCCCTTTGAAGAAACCAACCGCTTCCCCATTGATATTGACAGAGTACGAGGGGGTGGTAATACATTGTCTAATCCAGCTTATCATTTTGGGCAGGAATTTCATGATGGTCAGGATATTGATGATAAAATCCCAGTGAATAGAGTCGTAGGCTTTCATGAGATCAATTTTCATAGTACAACGGGGAGGGTCATGACCAAGGTGGCACTTATGGAGAAGCTCTTGGGCCTGGAGAATGTTGTCGCTGATTTGGCGGCCCTCCACAAAAGCCGTTTGGCACTTGTCCACAAGATAAGGTAGAGTCATCTTTAACCTATTGGCAATAATCTTCGAGATGACTTTGTATATGACATTGCAGCATGATATGGGACGGTAGTCAGATACCAACCGAGGAGACTGGATTTTGGGAATCAGGCTGATGATCGTAGAATTCATTTGTTTGAGAAGCTTACCATGATTGAAAAAGTCACAAATGGCTTCACAGACAGATGAACCAATGATTTCCCACGACTCCTTAAAAAAAAGGGAACTGAATCCATCAGGACCCGGGGCCCGATAGTCTCCTATAGAAAAGATCACCTTGCGAATCTCGTCATCGCTTACTGGGCCCACAAGATGGTCCATAAGCGATTTAGGGACAGAGTGAAGGACATAAGGACGGAGCCGATCCACATCAGCCGAGCCATACGTGCGGCCAGCCCCAAGAGCCTTTCTAAAGTGTTCCACAATCAGATTCTGAACATTTTCGACTCCAATGGTAGGGTTCCCATCTTGATCAAGAAGGGAAATAATCCGATTCTTATTGTTGTTCCCATTCATAGTCTTAAAAAAGAATTTATTGCACTGATCACCCTCTTTGAGCCACCTTATCTTAGCTTTTTGCTTGGTAAGGTCGGCTTCCTTGGCCAGAGCAGCATGGTAAGCATCCTTCAGCTACGCTCCTCAACATGATTCCCGAGATTAGATGGAGTTTGACCTTGGATAAACTCAAGCTTCTCCCTAGCACGAATTACCTCCTCGTGAACATCACCCTCGTAGACATTAAGCATTTTAAGAGACTTTTTCACCACCTTAAGTCTAGACACAAGTCTGAACATAGGCGATCCAATGGTGTCATCCGACCAGGCATCAACAACTAACGGGTGAAATTTTTGGGACTTGGTAAGGAAGTTATTGAACCGAAAAAACCTATGCTTTTTGGGGGAATCGCCAGCAGGGAGAAGAATACAGGGCGAATGGTCAGAGAGTTTGGCAGGGGGAAAGAGGGCCTTAGCCCTCCGAAAATTGTCAAACCAATTCCCATTGGCAACAACACGATCAAGCTTTCTGTAAATGCGAAGGGAAGAGTCGCGCCCATCGTTCCAGGTATAGTGCATGCCTTCGTGACACACGTCGGCCAGATCGCAGTGTCTAAGGCAATTATCAAGCTCAATGGAGCTTTTGTTATGCCAGATCCCACCCAGGGCCTCGGATGGGGATCGGATAGCATTGAAATCCCCGAAAGCTGCCCAAGGGAGATTGCCAGGATGGTTAGATAATGCTCTAAGACTATCCCATAGAAGCCTACGGGAAATTTTTGAATTTGCACCATATATAAAGGAAAGAATGCAGCGAATATTCTTCTCAAGGAAAAGGACCTCAAGATGAACGACCTGGTCCTCCGAGGCAATGATGATGCACGAAACCAGATTTGGGTCCCAGCCAACCCAAATCCTTCCACTTGAACAAGCAGAGTAATTCATAAACTAAGACCAGTTAGGTCTGATTCTGGAGGAGACAGTCAGAGAGTTTCTCTCAGCAACCTTAGTCTCCACCAAACCAACGATACTACACCTATGGGAGGAAATGAGGTTGCAGACTTCTTGGGCTTTTACAAGCCCATTTAGTCCCTTCACATTGCAACAGGCAATGCTAGTCATGGGTTAGGGTTGAGGTGGGGAAGGACATCTAATCCCCCGAGATTTCTTCTTTCTGCGGGAAGAAACACAATCCCCAATGATGGTAGTTACAGCTTGCTTGTCCGGGTTTGATTCTCACCGTGATGCTGATGGATGTTGTTGCACTGCTGGTCCTGGACGAAGGGTCACGGCTGCTGTCTCCATGGTTTTGAAGATGCTGTCTGGGATTTGCTCCCGGCTGAAGGTGCTGATTACGAGTTTTGGCCTTGGAATGGCATTTTATGGCTTCTTTTGCTTTGTTTAGGAACTGCCTTTGGGTGGTTGCTTGTGTAGTATGAATACCAGCATTTTTATCTATTAGTTGGTTTTGTCGGTTGTATTAAAGTGCTCGGGGAATGCCCTAGCTATTTTGGTTTATCCTTAAGTCGGAATAACACTTGGGAATAAATCAGAACTTGTAAAATTTTCTCCCATTAATCCAAATCTCTTACTTACTAAAAAAAAAAAGGTTGTTGGGCCGTCACTGGCCGAACAGCCAGAAGGGCCAGACAAAGAAACACGGAGGTTGGCAACGGTCGGTGGGTCTAGTGTGATCGGAGAACTAAGAATAGGTGCACCAAGCAAGTCTGGATCAGAGGAGGCCCTATCAAGCCTCGAAGGGACTTGACCAGGAGGCTCCGAACAACGGTTTGGACTATTAGGCCCGGATGGGGGGGGTGAGGGAGATCGAAGGCTAGAAGAGACAACGCCTTCAGGTGCATTTAGCAATGCCGGATCGGCAAGGGCCACGCCGAGCTCCGGAACAGGGGCAGGACCAATAAGACAGAGAGGAGGTTCGTGATCACACCCAATGGGCTGCGCTGATGAATTCGGAGTGGGGCATTCAGGCAAGTCATTTGTGTTTTCCTCCTGTAAGGCCATAAACGAGTTAGAGGTCGTAATGGCCTTAGGGACAATATCTATGGGCGGGGTTGCAGCCGCGGCATTATATTTTAGGCGGGGAGACGGCCTAGGAGCAACAGAGGGGGATGAAACAACTCGAGAAGGGACCCCCTGCTTGGTGACCCATGAAGCTTTTATCGGTTTACTCTTAACCCTGCACTTTTCAGGAGCGTCCTTGCACGCCGGCCTATGTTGATACTCAATTTTGATATCACATAGGTGTTCGTTTAGCTCTCCGGGACTACCTCTAGTCCAAATCTTCACAGAATTAGGCCGAGGGGCATTGACCCCCAACTCAACACAAACCCTAGCGAATCCCAACCGTTGAAGTTTTTCAGTGACCGGATCTAAAAAGAGTGGCTTTCCAATGGCGCTCGCAATCCAACTTAACCCAAGCAGGGTCCAGTATTCCACTGGGATCCCAGACATTGAGATCATGGTAGGGAAAGATTTTTGTTTTTCACGAGCTAAAATCATACCAGGCCACCAATTTTTAAGAAAGAAAGGATGTCCAGCGATCATCCACGGGCCATTAGCCAAACATTTTTCAAGCATGGAGCGTGATGAAAAGCGAAAGAAATAGAAGCCCGATTCGTTACACGCCACATGCTGTAGCTCAAATCGCTTCCATATTTTCTTGGTGATATAGTTCACTACATTAAAGTGAACAGGATTCCCGACAAAATAGCCAACGAGGGTGGGGCCCCAAAAGTCCTCACCCTGTTGGGCGACTTCGGGTGGAGGGGATAAAATAATATTATCCGAATTAGAAATATCGGGAGGGAAAAATTTAAGTGGACACATACCTCCAATAGCCTTTTTTCCGACTACTGAAGCCCATGAGGAACCAGACGGGCCAGAGGCAGGATCAACAGCAGTGTAAGAATCATCGGTTCTGGGCAGGGCAGAGCCACTAAGATTCTGAGAAGGCATCACAAGCAGGCCCGTAGAGTCATGATTTTGGTGAAGAGGGCCGGCAGATTCAATTATGCACGACGAGGGCATCAATGGAGAACGCGAATCCTCCACTGTCTCCAAGCAATCCATCTTGAACCGCAAATCAGAAGGGAGAACAGAGGAGTTTGTTGAGGCACCAACGGGATAAGGCCGTCGATTAGAGGGACTCGCAAGCCCTCCAGCCTCAGATTTTGGCGATAATAGCGAGGGAAGCCTAGCCACAAGGGAGGGGACAACCAGACTCGAAAAGGTAGGGAGCAGAGCCGGCCCGTCCTGAGCACCAGAGGCCACGGCTGGGGCGCAATCGACCAAAGGGGAGGACGACATTGAGATGGCGGGGTGCAGGACACCTGAATCGATGATACCAGAGAAAGAGGGGGGAGGAGGGGGTTCGACAGAGGCCAAAGGGGCTTCAACTGGGGAAGTGGACCATGAACGACGGCTTGGTCGACGACGGCGAGGGACGGCAGACAGGGGAGGGTATTCGTGAGGCCAAGGGGTGGCAGGTCGGGGGAGGAGAAGGGACGGGGATGCCGAGGAGATGTGAGGAGGAAGGGTAGGGATAAGGGGGACGATGGAATCCGAGGGAGGAGGAGGAGGAGAGAGGACCGGCGCCATGGACGACTCTCGGCCTAAAATACATTAGTCGCTGCAACAACACATGGCTAGCAACCATCAGGGCATCAGTAAATCCAAGGGCAACATTGTTTTAAATAGGCAAAACCTCACTTCGGTAAAACCACTCCGTCCAAAGTAAATGCACTCCGGAAAGAGCGGAAAATCTCAATGATCAGGTAGAGAAAAGCACTCCGCCCAAAATGAAAAACCACTTTTTTTTTCTGGTAAGTAAGTATTTTGGATTAAATGGAAGAAAAAATTACAAAATTGATACTTTATCACTAAGTGTTTTGACTTGGAGATAAAACATAAACGTTAGGGGATGCCCCGAGCCACTTGTACATCAGAAATACATAAAAACCTCTAGAAGGTCAATGTATTACAGACTCAACAGAATATGAAATCTATCTAATATATGATCAGACACATAATCAGTCGACTAGATCAACTCAGCAAAAAAGGAAAAGCGACCTTGTGTATTCCGGGCAGATGAACGGAACAGACAAAATGCACTCCGGCAATAATGCACTCCGGTAAATTGCACTCCGGCAAAAATGCACTCCGAAAAATTGCACTCCGACAAAAATGCACTCCTGCAAATTTCACTCAGGCAAAATGCACTCCTGTTTTTTTTGGTAAGTAAGAATTTTGGATTAATGGGAAAAAAAATTACAAGATCTATATTTTATCTCCAAGTATTCTACTTTGAGGTAAACATAAAGCGCTGGGGCATGCCCGAGCAACTGGTACATCAGAAAAAAAACATTAAAACAACCACAAAAACAGAATATGAAATCTGTCAATTATTTCACACGAACAAGATCGTGATTAGCTACGCCCAAATCGACGAGGTCGACTCAGCAAAAATAGACAACAGATCCATCTTGGATCTTCAAAGGCTCAGGACAGCTGGGAGACGGCCTCCACTGGATCTCAGCAGATCACATCCGCATCACAGCAGGCAAGTCACCCCCAGCGAAGTAAGTACATGCCAGCAGTAACCCACTGCCCGGACAGCAAAGTATCATGAAAGAACAAGCAGATTGCACTCCGACAGATTGCACTCCGGAAATTGCACTTCGAAAAATTGTCCTCTGGCAAAGTGCACTTCGGAATCAACTAACACATGCCACTCCTCCTATTAACACGCTCCGAATGTAAAGCCACTCCGGCCTCATCATACACAAATCTACTCCAGCCTATGAGGAAACAAAATCATCACTCAAAACCACTCCGGCCAATTAGCGACATGTGAAGTCACCTCCTTACCAACAGTGCACTCCAGCCACCAGAAAAAGAACTCTGGATCCAACAACACCACTCCGTCCAAGACACTCCGTCCAGGCATCCAAATCACTCCGAACAAAGCCACTCCGTCCAAATCGCACCATGTAGTGCACTCCGGAACAAAGTAAAAGAATAAAGGAATAAAAGAACTCCGGCTTCCAGAAAAACAACACACTCCGTCCAAAGCCATACCGTCCACCGAAATTCCAAACATGACACTCCGTCCAGAGTCACTCCATCCTCCGTCCAATGACACTCTGTCCTTGGAGTCACACCGTCCATGGAGATACTCCGGCATTCCATATTAACAAGGCAACTCCAGTCGTCAAGAAGCCACAAACACTTTGACAACAACAAAACGCCAGCTTACTCCGGCCTTCAGGTAGCAACACTCCGGCCTTCAAGTCAACTCCGCCAAAACAACACTCCGGCCAGTACGCAAGAGAAAAGGCACTTCAAACAAGGAACTGGTCCATCTTTTAAGAACATGCCGTCATATCAAACAAACAGGGCTCCAACCAACCGATTTCAGCTAACGCACTCCGTCTTACAAGCACTCCATCACTAAAGCGCACTCCGTCTACCACCACAGAGCCAGATCAGCCCAGCTTTTCACTCCGCCGTATCAAACGATAGTCTCCATCGCGCAATAACGTTCCTGGTGTAGCACTCATCACCCTTGATACTTATCTCTAATTTCCTTCGAATAGCTTCAATTATGATGTTAGCGATATGATTAGGGGTCCTTTCATTGGCCTCATCAAAGGTTCTTCGGTTACGTTCTTGCCAAATGAAGTAAACTACAGCAGCAAGAGTGAGCTTTAAAAGAGAGTGACCTGGCATGCTTGCCTCTCCAACTACCAGACACCCACTCGATATTCCTCTTCCAAACCTGGAAGGGCCGGGAAAACCCAGCCAGAGGACAAAGAATGCTCCAGATTTTGCCAATCTGTCAATCGTGGATAGCTTGCCAAGGATGGCGAGCCAAAGAGTGAACGCATGGAGGGAATATGAGAAGGACCCCATACAATAAATGACCAATCACATATAGCCACGGTGCCTTGGAAAAGGCGGTAAGCAGATCGGGTGGTAAAGATTCCTTTGGGATCCGCAGTCCATCTGACTATTTTTTTTTTGGTAAGTAAGTGTATATTTTGGATTAACGGGAGAAAAATTTAGAAAAAAATATGTTATAACTTCAAGTTATTTGACTTGGAGTTAGAACATAAAACGCTCATGCCCCGAGCAACAGGTACATCAGAGAATTCCTCAAAAAACCTAAGAGGAACTATCTAACAAAAGAACAGAAAAAAAAACAACACTGTCGTAATACATAATCTAAAGCAAAAAAGTTACACACGAGAAGATCGGAACAACCTTACGATCACCCCGCAGCAACTTACAACATCAAATAGAACTACCGGCAATCCAAAGTACCCTAGTTTCCAACAGCATAGAGTACAAGGCTGCAGCAAACCAACAACAGAGATCTATCAGCAAACGTAATGCCAGAAAACTGCAAGGCAAAAACTACCAGCAAGCAACCAGAGAACAAGGGCGGCCGCCAGCAAACTGAAATTTCCATCAGGGACAGCATCCAAACATCAAGAATTGCCAATGTCAGTCCATCTGACTAAATCATTTCTATCTGGGTCCGGGCAGTAATCTGGCATGTCGCAAGTAATCTGGTCCACCTCCACATCATTTGGGTTCGGCCACCTCCAATTTCCATTAACCGCTTTTTTTTTGGTAAGTAAGTATTTTGGATTAACGGGAGAAAAAATTACAAAAGATATATTTTATCTCCAAGTATTTTGACTTGGAAATAAAACATAAAATGCTAGGGCATTCCCCGAGCATCCAGTACATCTAATAATACCAAAGAATCCTCTAAGAGGATAACGTTCAACAGAAGAACAAAATATGTAATATGAAGTTACATATTAAATCAGTATATACTAAAGCATCAAAAGCGACGCAAAGGAAGACACTATATCTTCCTCAAATCAGCATCAAGCTATTTTGCCACAGAGCAAATCCAGTCCGGAACACATAGCAGGCACTCAACCCCACCCAAAGTTCACACTGCACACTGCCAACTACTGGCGGGTTCAAAAAAGAGCACCAGATCTGGCCACTAGCTGTGCATCCGGGCCCAGCCTCATCATAGACAAACTGGCAACTGCCACATTCTGCACCAAGATCAGCATCAATACCAGATTGAGCAACGGGCAAAAAAGAAAAGGCCAAAAGAGGTTCAACCACCTCATCTATGCCTCCCACCAGGCCACCAAATATATCAGCCGCAAAAACAGCTCCCAAAGTGCATCAGCTAACCTACCGGGCCTGTGCATTAGCAGGCACCAGCACCTGGCTCAGTACACACTCAGTGCAACAGATCGACAGGCAGCATACTCAGCCTGCAATACATCCTCAAAGGTAAAAAACGACAGACCAGCAGCTAATTCAACTACTACAGGTAGAACCAGCAAACACTTACAGGCCACCACGTTCAGCAGCCCAAAATGCACAGCAGCAGCCAACTGCATCTCTAACCAGGGTACCACCCCAACAAGAAGAAAAATATTACTACCAAAGGTTACCTCAGCCAGCTACTTAGTCCTCATCCAAATGGTCCCAATCCATAAACACATAGGCTCCCCCAACCCAAACCAAATGAAACACAGTCAGAGAGTAAACAGAGTAACACCAGAGGACAAGCGGCAGCATCAATTCCTTCAACATAGGCCAGAGCATCGGCAGCAATCCACCACAGTGCCATGTATCAGCATCATCAACAGAATCAATGAAGGCTATAGGCCAGAGAATCAAAAACTCCAACAGCAACCACAACAGCACGCAAGTGGTCAACAAAAATTGCAAAGCTGCCCAATCATCTGAGCAAACATTGCAGAACGAGCAATGCAGCGAACCGCACACTCAATAACCTGCCAGCACGGAATTTCAGCGCCCAAACAAATCCACACCCAAATCTAAGCCACAACTGCCTTTAGTTCCAGCCAATCGCAAACTAGGCTCCCCCCAACCCAACTTACAGGACGGAACGGACAAGCAGAGAGGCATCAGAAACCAGGCACAGAGCGATCGTCAGCGTCAATCCCAGCAAGCAGCACAAAAGCTTCGGCCGAAGCTAACTAAAGGAACCCTGAGACAGGGCACTCGGTCACAGCATCCATAGCAGAAGAGCCAAGGAAAAACTGGAGGCGAGAATCCCTAATCAAACGAGGGACAAAGGAAAGGAGGTACCTACACTTGAGAAGAAACCCAGAAAGAAGCAGAGACCCAAACGGAGGAAGACGTTGCAGATGCGAACTTGGCTGGTGCAGAACCCCAGCGAATCGTGGCCGAAAGAGCTTCATCAGGGAACCTGAATCAGCCAAACACGAGGGCACAATCGAAGACGAAACCCCGGGGGACCCCAGCGAATCCAGAGAAGAGGACCGGAAAGAAGACGCAAGCGTCGGAAGGCGGCTAGCGGCTGGGCAGAGCACCCAGGAGACCGGCCAAGACCGGCACCGGCACCACCCGGCCAGAGGATGAGCGACGAAGAAGGCCGCTAACGTCGGGCGAAAGAAATTTGAATTTGAATTTCAAAAGTTAGAGAGAAGAGAGAGTTTCTCTCTCTAACTGGTTTTTGAGACTAAGGCTAATCCAAAATGAAGCTCCAATTTCCATTAACCACAATCGACGCTACCTTTGAACCCAATGGTAGGCCAGTCACGGTCATCAGCCTAGAGGAATATAAATCAGCAAGGGGGCCTTTCGGATGCCAGTTATCTAGCCATAAAAAAGTATCAATCCCATTTCTGATCCGGTATTTGATATAAGGCCTGATAGCATGATAGAATTTTAACAATTTCCTCCAGTACCAGGCAGTGCTAGTTGGCACCTTAATGGTCCAAATACACCTATCCTTTAATCTATTCACATACATCCATGAGACCCAGATAGATTTGTGATCCTTAGTGATAATCTTCCATAACAGATGAGAAATCAGGGCCTTATTAGAGTTATGCAGATTTTGAATACCCCGGTCACCTTCAGATCTAGATTTGCAGACCTGCTCCCACGCCACTTTAGCAATTGTTCCCCCCGTAATGGATCCGTGCCACAAGAAACGGCGAATATATCCCTCTATGATTTTCATAATAGATTTGGGAATAATAAATAGAGAGGCCCAGTAGAGATGTATCGATGAAAGATGTATCGATGAAAGAATAGACCGAACCAATTGAAGTCTTCCCCCAAAAGACAGAAGTTTGTTAGTCCACGAATTTATACGCTGCCTAACATGATCAATCAGTTCCTTACAATCAGCCACCAACAGCCGTGAGGTAATGAGGGGAACCCCCAAGTACTTGACAGGGAGTTTCCCCAACTTGAAACCAATAATGTCCTGTAGCTCTCGGACAAGTCTATCATCAGTAGAACAGACAAAAAATTCGCTTTTGTTTTTTTTCGTGGAAAGCCCAGAGACTCCTTGGAATTCATCAAGGTAATCTTGAAGTGGACGGAGAGAAGTGGCATCAGCTTTGGAAAAGAGCATTAAGACATCAGTAAAAGTGAGCATAACAGTTCTTGTTTTCTCACATTTCCAGTGATAACAAAACGCCACATTGCGCCTTGCTTTAATCTCAATAATCCCATTCAGGATATCCATCCAAATGGTTATTTTGAACATCCTCTAATCGACACCGGGTACGAGCAACTTCCTCATGGACATTACCAATCGTGAGATTGAGCTGTTTAAGGCACTTTTTGGTGATTGTTAATCTGGTAACCAGCTGGAACATAGGGACACCCTCAACATTTGCTTCCCACGCCTCACCCACAACCTGCCGGAACATGGGGTGAGATACGAGAAAGTTATTAAACTTGAACAAGCCTTTTCTAACCTCCGGCTCCTCCTGCAAGCAGAGAATGCCAGGAGAGTCATCAGAAAGCCTGGGGGGTAAAAAATATGCTTTGCAGGCACCAAACTGTACCTTTTTTTTTGGTAAGTAAACCAAACTGTACCAACCAATGACCATTGGCAACAATCTGGCAAGCTTCCTGTAAATGCGAACAGAAGAGTCTCTGCCATCGTTCCAGGTAAAGAAATGGCCTTCCTGACAAACATCCATGAGATCGCAGTCAATAAGGCACTGTCCAGATCCATGGAGCTTCTAGCGTGCCAAATTCCACCCAACCCTTCCTGCACCGCTCTAATGGCATTAAAAATCGCCAAGCACCGCCCATGCCATATCTGAATATTGACTGCAAATGGAACGAAGATAGTCCCACAATGATCGACGAAGAATCCCCGAATTCGCCCCATAGATGAAGGAGATTATACAAGTCAGGTTAAAGGCTCTAATCCGCACTCTACAAAGGATTATCTGTTCTTCTTGAGAGATAACGTCAACCTCCAACAGATCTGGGTCCCATCCCACCCAAATACGACCAGTAGGTGAGGACTGATAGTTCATAGCCCATTTCCAATTTTGCATCAGAGAGCAAGCAATACCTGAAGAGGAGCTTTCCCGAACCTTTGTTTCAACAAGACCCACCATACAGCAGTGAGAAGACCAAAGGAATTGTCGGATCTCCAGGCTCTTCACCTTGTCATTCAGCCCGCGAACATTCCAATAGGCCACTTTAACCATTACTCAAGGAAGAAGGGGGAACTGAACTCTTAGGCCCCTTTGAATTCTTTAGAAAAACATTGATTTTTTTTGTTTGCTCCTGAATCTCCCTAGCCTTACTAGAGATGGGAACCGATTTACCAGAGGAGGAACTCCTCACGGCTGGTCTTTTGGATTTGCGGGATCTAGTACTCCAGCCCGGCGGACCACCTTCAGGTTCGTTAGAACACGGGCAGATACTTAAAGATCCAATGGAGGCAGAATTTATAGCCATATCCTCCTTGCAAATGGGATTGTCAGGGGATAAAGTCGAGCTGATATCAGCGTTCACGTACGAAGAGGGTATCTCCAGGTCATTATGTACATCCACTTTGCAGCCAGAAACGTCTTGACAAACTTGTGACAGCTGGGGAGCAATGGAATCTTTATCAATCCCAAACTCCTCATCCGATGCATTATGATGAGAAGGACCCGGGGAGGCGAGCTCCGACCTAGCAACACAAGCATCATGATGTTCCGGACCATCCAAAACCTCCACCTCCGAGATTAACCCAAGCTGAGTGACTTCCCCAGAAGTGATAAATCATCCTCCTCACTGAGAATCTCAAAGGAGTTGGATGTAGACATAGCAGCAGAGTTTGCCTTTACAACCTCCTTAGGTGATGATGGGATCTTTGTGGAGTGACCAGGAAGATACGAAGGGATTGGCAGCAACCTACCTGTGGCCTTATACATTCTTTTCGGTTGACAGAATGAATGGCCCACTTTTCGACAGGTACTACATCTTTTTTTTGGTAAGTAATTAAATGTATTAAAAGTATAAAGAATGTACAAAAATATGTTCGAAACCAAGTGTTTTGCCGACTTGGAGATGGAACACAAAGCAGGGGAAACCCCTAGACCAATGACAACAGTCATTAAAAAATTACACTGACGTTGGTTCTTGTCAGCCAACAGCTCCAGACACAAAAAATTACTTCAGCAACAATAAGCTAAACCGGCCTCTAAAGACGCTCTGGTAACAAAGACACTTCGGCTTCAGCCACATTCCGTCTTCAACCTTCCACTTCGGCCTCTATCAGCGCAATACACTCCGGAAGAATGCACATCGGAAGGAAGAATTCCAGCAAACAAATGCACACAAATTCAAAAGCACAAGTCAGCTCCGTCCAATATCTCTACGACAATCACTCAGAAGAATAGAGAAAAGGCCCTCCGGAAGAAGATCAGCAGAAACAACTCCGACCAAATGAAGCAGATCAGCCAAGTATGTGGAAAAACGTACTCCGAATTCCGGAGAACCCGAGAGGGCCGTCTAAACAGGGCCGGGCGTTCCGTCCATAGCCATTCCTCCAGAAACAGTCCGTCCGAAATCACTCCGCCAAATTG
>JAODPA010155998.1:0-14588 GCA_025585075.1 Nepenthes mirabilis
TCCTAAATTTATAAAAAAAAATTAATGATGCGAGAAAATTTATGTAAAAATTTACATGTCTCGGTTTGGATTCTAACATTCTTCCCTACTAAGCTGTCGATGTTCTCGTTGACTTGATTTTCAATATAACTCTGACATCTTACTTCTTTAGTTTCACGTCTTCAACAAGTTCCTAACTTATTTCTTCTGTTGCTACCCCCTTTGCAAGCATTTCTCTGTTCTTTTTTCAGTTGATGTTGCCACCTCCCATTCAACAATGATTGATTTAACTTTTGGCGTTCTTGGTGGCTTCAATCTGATGCTGGTCTGCTGCAAAAGTTTGCATGAAGGCCTTCCATGTCTAGATAATGCATCTTTAAATAGTTCATATGGAAGACTAGGTGGACTTTCATCCATTCTTTAGGATCTATGTTGTACCAGGCCTTCTTCATACAAGAAATGATCCGGATATAGCTTTCATATTTTCGAAGGAGGTGCTTAGCTCTTCTTATGAGGAATTAAATCTACAATTAGGAGAAGCTTTTCAAATACAAAATCTTTCATATTGAATTGCATAAGTCATCTCCTTTAGTCAACTCACTTCTTCATTTGATGAGAGACTTTCTAAAAGTAGGTTTTGGCAATCTCTATATTTTACTTTCACTCCTAGGTAAAATTGGAAGCACAAGAACACTTATCTTTGTATGACTCTGCTCTAGTCTGTGGAGAAAGTGACTATTGAATTGTTACAATCTCAAAAGAGCTCTTGTTTAAAGAATGACATTTTTTAATGTTAAAATAAAATTGGGCAATATCGAGGATTTTTAGTTAATCCTTTTAATAGACATTCACATGATAGCATAGGTACTCCTTGTGTAAGTTATTGAATCTTTTCGTTTGATCATTAATTTGAGGATGGTAGTTTGATGAGATATTCAATTTTGAATTGTGCAATCTAAAATGTTTTGACTAGAAGGCTCTGATGAAGCGACTATTTCTTTTAGTCACAATGCTTTATAGCACTCTCTAGTATTTGATGATGTGCTTGAAGAAAATGGACGCCATCTCCTCACTTGAATAATATCTTGATATTGGAACAAAAGTGGCATACTTAGAGGAGGGGTCCACGACCACCAATATGTGTGAAGTTGAGGGAAATACTTTCCCGACTAGGTATAATGAGGGGTTTCAGAAATCTTGCTAGCTTTTGACGTTCAATATTGTTTTACTGACAGGTTAGACATGTTTTCATATAGCTCATTACATTGTCTTTTATATTAGGCTAGTGATTGCCATTTTGTAGTAGGCTCATGATATGCTGCTACCTTGGGTGACCAACCTATGGAGTGTCATAACACTTTCTAATGAATATCGTTCTTGGTGCCCTTTGTTGAAATTTATCCATCATCAGCCTAAAATCTTCTAAGTCTTGCCTTCTCTAATCAATCAAAGTAAAATCACGACCATTTCTCTACCACTTGCTTATAGGTGGGCTACTCGAGACAAAGCGGCGAGATACGGTCTTCTACTTTGAGCAACCGTAGCTTGGTTGTAGTCTCCATCTTTAAGTTTTAGCTTCAAGTCGAATTCCGCTAAGAACTCTAGCCGTTGAGCTTGCTTTGTAGTCCACTTCGGTTGCGAGAGGATGTGGCTGGTAGCAGTGCTATCAGTTTTTACTGCAAACTTGGAATCGAGCAAATAATGTCACCATGTCTTCAAATAGTTCTCGATTGCTAGCAAAGCATCTTTAGCTAGCTACCTACTCTTGTAGGCTATCAAATAGCTTTTTTGCAATTAGACCCCTACGAGGGCGTGGGAACCTGTGACAGGTGGTCTGCGTGGATTCGCCGGCCGCTGAGCGCTGGTGGTAGCTAGCAATGTTAGTTGTTGCCTTGTGGTGGTGCGGGAACCGTTGCCAGGCGTGATCGACATAGGCCTATTTGATTTTGCTTGGATTGGTCGAGTTGCTATTATGACAGCAGGCGCCACGGCTTGCCAGGGTTGACCTTATCTCCCATTAACTGACATTCTCTTAATCGGCGTCTCCTGCACTGCCAATCTGCAGCCGCTTTAGGAGAGATGCGGGTGGAAGATGATTGAGTGCGTGTTAGAGGCACTTAGTGGGCCTTGCCCCAAATCTCTCGAATCACCATCGCCTGATTGGGCATGCCTGCCGATTTGGCCTCTTTGCTGTTGGTTCGGTCTTGTTGGTGTTGGTCCAGATTTGTATTGGATACGTCACTAGCCCCCCATGCCTTGGGATAACCCATTGCCAGGCCCTGGTATGTTGGAAGATGGGCCCTGCGTTGCTAGCTCACGTATTCCTTCTCGAGATGCGCTAATCTTTAGCTCCTAAGAGTTTTGTTCTTTCCCTATGTGAATATGCAGCTTTTCAAAGACGCCGCAGAGATTCGGTGCTTTGTTTGACAAGATTTGGCCACTTTGTAATCGTCACGTGCCTTCTCTCTGCCTGCCCAGGTTGTTCAGCTGTAGAAGGAGCGTCGGGAGGCGAGAACCCTAACTCGGAGTCACTGACTTTTGGAAATGCTTTGCCTTCCGCTCTTTTCGTGGCTGGTTGTCCCTAGGGCTTGGCTGGAGGAGGCGTATTCTAGGGTCCTGCCGGACTGTGCATCCGGCGTATCATGACTTCGGTGGTCGACCCCGGATAGAGGCCCTTCTTTTGCTGTGACAGAGTTAGACTCGCCGTCAATGAGGGATTGGCATCCAATTCACCCCGCTAGGGAGAATTGGTGTTGGGGTAGATGCGACCAGAACGGGGGAGCTCCCTTCTAGTGTTGCATTTCTGCTCCGGATCGAGCCCTCCCGGTGCATGCTGCTTTTTTTCTACTCCTTGTATTTTGCTTCACTTTTGTTTTCTTTGTGCTTGCGTTGGCGCGAGCCTTGTACTTTGTAAAGAAGATTTCAATGAATAAAAGTGTCGATATTTGCCTTTATCTCTAGTGCCATTGGATTTTTTTCTTTATTGCTACTCAGTATTACCCAAGGGCTGAAGAGCCCTTTCGCTGCCATATATGCTTGATTGCTCATCCATTTTAAGTGTCGAGCAACTTGCGGTTGGCTCTGCTGGCGACCATCCCCTGAGTCTGTATTTGGACCGCCGGCGGAAGGCTTGATGGGAGCTATTTGGGGGCTTGTGTCGCCCGCATTCTTTCTCGGGTAACTGAACGCCGCCGCTGGAGGCCACGTCAATTAAGTCGCATTTGCATATTTAATGCACTGGGAGCCGCAAAGCCGTCGCGTCGTAATTATTTCTTCTTGGAAAGGTGCAGTGCTTTAGGGCTCCGCCACGTGAAAGGATCTCGTTGGGCGGCGACGCGTCTCATTGTTGTCAAATGACGCCGTTTCCTTCAAGAGGCTTCGGCTATTTAAATGCCAATGTTTTCTCCTCATTTTGGGCATTTGTTCATCACTGCGAGGCATTAACCCTGAGTCTACAGTTGTTCTCTCTTTCCTCTAGCGGTGATCACTTTAATGGCCGATGAGAGGCGCGATTACGCCCCTGGACCATTAGCCTAGCCAACGGGATCATCCTCTTCTTCAGAATCTGTGACCTTCACCAAGGAGTCGAGATGGGAGGAACCAGAGCCAAGGGGGCGCAATGAGGCAGATTTCGCTGTTGCGGCGGCAGAAGGCTGCTAGTCGGAGCCGTCGGTCCCTGGGCCGATGAGGCTTTTGAGGGCGCTGCCAGGCTTCGAGTCCGAAGGGCCTCTAACTCCTCTAGGCGTTGGGGTTTGGAGGATGCCGGTCGATTGGTCCTTCACACACAGCGAGTAGTTGAGGAAGCCGAACGTTAGGTGCAGGCCGTTGTCACCGAGGCCAGACAAAGTTGGGCGCGAGCGGCTTATTTTGAACAAGCCTGGTTGTAATAAGAGGCAAGGGCATCACAACTGGCCAATACTAATGCTCAAGCTCGAAGTTGAATTGTGACTCTTCAGGGGGAGCTCTACCTGTGTCGGGAGCGACTTTGAGATGAGCACGTTGTCCAGGCGTGATTGGAGGCTGAGGTTGAGGATCCGCCTGGAAGAGCTAGCTCCGGTGCTGGAGGGGCAGTTCCAAGAAGGGATTCACCTTAGTTGGAATATAGCTTCTTTGGTGGCACCTGGCTTCCCTACGGGCTTCTTGGATTCCCGGAATGTGAGCGCTTAGATGCGATCAGAGCTGACTAAGTTCCCAACTTTTGATCTTGCCGAGCCCGATAGGCGTAGATAGATTTTTGTACTTTGTGTCCACTGGTCGGCCTTATTTGTAAAGAAGCTTTATTAGTAAAATTTCCTTTTGATAAAGCAATTTATTTATTGTAGCATGTTGCCTTTGTACGTCGAGCACAGCGCTTTCAGCCTTGAAGTTGAATGAGTCATTGCTGTTGTCGTCCCAGGCGACTGGCATCTTTGCATTAATTACTTGTTGTGACGGTTTGGATTAGGTAGATGGCTGCGGCGCGAGTTGTAAGGCTGCATGTCAAACGCCATGATGGGATGACTTGGATGGACGCGCTGCGCCTTGCTAAAGGAACGCGTGTCATGGCCATCATTGATGGAAACCTTTGGGTTTCCCGCGTGATGCCGTTTGAGGCCCCTCTTGGTTGCTTATTTAAATGATGTCTTTCGTCACCATTCATACTTTGCATTCTCTTGCTTCATACGTCAATGGCGAAGAGGGGTTCTGCGCCGCTCATGATTTGCTAGAGAGTTGGTGAGATTAAGTTGGTCCTTTCGACGACCATCGTTGTAGCTATGCTGATCAAGTATCACATCCCTAGCGATTTGGCCCATCTCCTTCTCGGTGAGGAGGGTTGGGCTAATGCGCATCCTAAGGGCTTCATCATTGTCTACGAGTCCTACCTCAAGTGTGGGCTTTGCTTTGCAGTGGCGCTGGACCTGTATAGGATCCTATTGGCACTGGGCATTCCTGTGGCACAGCTTCACCCCAATGTTGTGCGTTATTTGGTGTCCATTTGCGTCTTTGTTTGCCTCGATCGTTGCGTGTTTTGCCCCCGTTCGATGAAGGTGATCTTCCATTTTAACTTGTCGGATGACCAGATTTCCATGTCACTCCATCTTGGCTTCCGTTTTCGTGGGACAAACTATGATTCCATGAAGAATTGGAATGATCACTTTTTCTTCTTAGCGGCTCCCCCTGAGTGGGATATCCCCAATGGGTAGGGCTTTGTGGGCGAGTTTTTTTTCGCAGAAGGTGAGCAAGCAAGAAGAGGGAAAGGAGAAGTTGACAGATCTTATTTAGACGGCGATTCAAACATTTTGCATCCAGGGGAATTATCTGACCCTCGAGGTTTTTGCGGCCGTTAGGTTGGAGCTGGCGGGTGATGAGGCGGTGGCCATCGTCGTGAAGAGGAAGGCCGGAGCTTTGGTCATCTAAGAGCCTTCTTGCAAGCTACCTGAGCGGTGTGGCTCATCGTCTTCATTGGAGTCCTTCTCTGGTGAGGATATGGCGGCCTTGAAGAGGTTGAGACGGGCAGAGGGCACTTTGAGCTGGAGGGCCTTGATTTTGTCGGCCGCATCAGGCCGGTCCTCTGGGTCTGCCTAGATGACACCCGCTGGAGCCACCACTGCACCGCAGGAGCCAGAGTCCAAACCACTCGAGGGAGCTTCTGAGTTTTTGCTGATTCCTGCTATTGTTTTGGCAGAATAGGGCGTTCCCTTTGTTGACCATCCACCGGTTGAGGGGTCTGCGCCAAGTTCCTTTTCTGACGTTGGTGCGGGGCCCTCCCATGGTGACTGGTCAGCTGAACCCATTGCGGAGGAAATTGCTGTGGGTATTGAGGAAGTAGTAGTCGGTGCCACCGAGCTTCTTGAGATAGTGGATCTTGAGCCTGATGCTGAGTCGGCGGATGCTACGGAGACTGCCGACGTGCCGGTCATGGGGTTGCCGGAGCCCCTGGTTGCGGAGCCTAAATTCGCTTCGGAGGTAGGCACATTTGAAGGGTTTGCTGTGGAACCTCTAGCTAGCGAGGCTCTGGAGACCGAAAGGGAGGAGGTTGCCAAGCATCCGGAGCCCCTCAACTGAGCCTGCACAAGGGATTGCGCCAGATTCTCCGGGTGTCACGGAGGTGTCCTTCCTCGAGGTATGACTTCATCTGCCAAATAGGTGATGTGTGCGCCGATCTCTATGTAGTTAGGACTCATGAGCTTTCTGTCTTCTCTTTTTCTCTGGTTTTTTTTGCAGAGCACGGTTGTGGTCCGTCTCATCCAAACGGCCCTCTTTCAATGGGACGAAGTCATTCATCATGCCCTAGAGGAGGTCGAGCGGGCTACGGCTCGATGCCGAGAGGATGAGACTGTAGCCCTGAAGCAGGAGCTATCCTCCACGAGGGAGGAGGTCCAGTGACTGAAGGGTGAGCTGCTGGCGGCTTGCGGCCGCATTTCTAACCTTTAGGACTGGAGTGCTCTTGTTGAGGCTGACTGACGAGTTTGACTTGCCTTGGAGGAGATGGCATGAGTGCTGGACGTGAAGTTCTGAGACGGCATATCCATCGCTGTTCTGGGCGTCTCCGAGGAGATTTTTGATCCGAGGAATGATTGAGTTAGGGAAAGCTCTCTCCTGACCGACTTCTCAAAGGGAGTAGGGCAGGGCCCTCGAGCACTTAGAGTAGCAGCCTTTGTACATTTTTCCTTTATAGCTTCATGAGCGGCCTTGTAATTCTCAATTTGAATGATTAATGAAGTATGGTCTTTGTGTCCGCCAGCGTTGTGGTCTGTCGCTACTTCTGAGTGTTGTCGTTTCTTTTGCTGTGTCGGCTAAGCTATTTTGCTATCGTTGTTGAGGCCCGCTTTGGGGGCCATTTGCGCTGTGCTCATCCTCGGTCGAGGACATCATCGTGTCTCGCGCTTAGTGTGATGCTCTGTCTAGTGAGTTGGACGTCGTTGCATGCCTAGGGTGGAGCCTCACAATGGCCAGCTGGATTTTGAGGCCACAACAATCGGACATGCGCACGACATGGTTTCGGTGCTCGGCCCCACTTGGGGCATCGTCGCTTACGTGTGCATGGCCTTAGCCCGTCAACCGTCGTTGACTGAGGGTGCTCTCTTCTTCGGAAGAAAATCGTCACACGCCTGCCGTTTAGCCCCCATAAGGTTTTAATGGCCGTCTTATCGGGAGCTGCTGGAGCCCCTAGGCTTGCTCGTTCAACCACGTATGGGTCGCTTGGTGCTAGGCCAAGGTTTCTCGGCCGCTAAAGGGCCTTTCGGTGCGGAACTGAAGTTTGGAGTTCAGTGCCAAGCCTTCTCTTATAGGTGGACGAGCGTCCTCTTGACTTATGGGCAACTTGGGCCATTTTGCTTTCGAGATGGCAAGCATGTATGCACTCACATGAACCGTCAGACTGGAAAATAAAAATGACAATTTTATTGACGAAAACATGACACATGTACAAGCAGCCTGAACCATGTATGCACACCTTACTTGGGCATGTCCGAGGATCACTGGTAGTATTTCTTGGGGTGGGTGGCATTCCAGGTCCGAGGAACCAGTTTGCCGTCCTAAGTGTGCAGCTTGTCCGTCCCTTTCCGGAGGATCGCTGATACAAGGAACGGCCCCTCCCAATTTGGGGAGAGTTTGTTCCTGTGAGCAATTTTGCCCGTTACTTCTACACTTTGTATGACTAAATCCTTGACCTTAAGTGGGCGAGCTTTCACCTGTTTGTTGTATGACTGATCGACACGTTGCTGGTAGGCCACTGTCCTTAAGCATGCCGAGTAGCGGTCCTCCGGGAGCAGGTCTAGGTGCTCTCTAAGTCTCTAGGAGTTGCTAACAGGATCGAAGCATTCAACCTGGAGGCTGGGTAGCCCGACCTCAATGGGGATGATCGCTTTAGCCCCGTAGCATAGACTAAAAGGCGTCTTCCATGTCAGTTCCCACGGCATCGTCTGGTATGACTATAGCATGGACGGTAATTTATCGGCTCAGGAGCCCCTTGCGTCTTCGAGCTTAATCTTCAGCCCGTGCAGCAGCGTCCGGTTGGTCACCTCGACTTGGCCGTTTGCCTGTGGATATGCCACGGACATGTGAACTAGTTTGATGCGTAAGCTTGTGCAGTACTTGGTAAATCGCTTGCCGGTGAATTGGGTTCCGTTGTCGGTTACTATATCCTTGGGAATCCGTTGCATTTTGCTCGGTTATGCGTGCTAGGGGAGTGGCCTCGACCCACTTGGTAAGTAGTCAATGCCGACAATGAGGACTTTTCTCTGTCCGGAGCCAAGGGTATAGACCTCAGGATGTCAAGCCCCCACTGTGCGAGCTGCCATTGGGCCTGCAGGCTCTGCAACTCCACGTGTGACTAATGGCTTATGGATTTGTGAACTTGGCAGCTCTCGCACCTTTTGACAAAGTTCATAGCATCTTGCTTCATCGTGAGACAGAACAAACCCTGTTGCATGATCTTGAATGCGTGGTTCTTCCCTCTGATGTGCGAGCCGCAGACGTCGAGGTGGACTTCGCCCAATGTGTATTCAGCTTCTTCAGGTGAGAGGCATTTCAAGTAAGTGGTCGAGTATCCTCGTCGGTACAACCTCCCATCGATGATCGCGTACCAGTCAGTTGTTTTCTTTATTCACTTGGTCTTGTTTGGGTCCTTCAGCAGCGCTTTGTCTGTCAGGTATCTCCGGTATGGGGTCATCCAGTTGTTTTCAGCTGCTTGTAGCATCTCGCGCTCTAGGTCGTTAATGTTGGGTGTGGCTAGGACTTCCCGTATGCTTCTAGTATACTGCTTCTGAGATTCCATCGCAATGGCCGTGGCTAACTGGTCGGCCTTCTAATTCTCTGTCCTCGGGATATGCACAATCTCGAATTTCTAGCCAACTAGGCTTGGGCCTTCGCCTTTGCAAGGTAGTTGGTGAGTTGAGGACTTGGTGCCTTGAAAGTTCCCTGGATGTAATTGACCATTAGTTCTGAGTCGTTGTAGAAGACTAACGCTTTTGTTGAGTATTCCTTGGCTAATTTGAGCCCTGCAAGGAGGGCCTCATATTCCACAACGTTGTTGGTTGCTGGGAATTCGAGTGCTGAGGAGTATTTTATCTCCGAGGCATATGGAGTTCCAAGTACACTCTGGCCCCGCTACCTGCCTATGTGGACGATTCGTCGACGTAAAGGGTCCACATAGGGGCGCTTGTGATGCTTGTGCTTTCGACTTTGTTTTAGGCGTCAAGAGCTGGGTTCGCCATTTCAACCACGAAGTCTGCGAGGGCCTAACCCTTCAGGGTTGGTTGAGGTCGGAACTCCACGTCGAACTCGCCCAGCTCTATGGCCCACTTGACCAGTCGTTCAGGCGTCTTTGGTTTCTGCAAGATTCCCTGTAGAGATTGGTTAGTCAACACGACGATTCGGTGCGCTTGAAAGTATGGCCGTAGCTTTTGGACGGAGTAGATGAGGGCCAAAGCAATCCTTTCAGCGTGAGGGTAGCGGGACTTCGTGTTTGTCAGCACTTTGCTTACGTAGTACATGGGTCGCTACACGTTCCTCTATTGCCGGATAAGAACCTAGCTTAGGTCATGCTTGACACCGCTAAATAAAGAAATAGGTTATCGTCCTCCGAAGGCGAGGTCAGGAGTGGAGGGTTGGTGAGGTATTCTTTTAGTTCCTGGAACGCAGCCTCGCACTCTACGGTCCATTGGAATCCGGTTGCCTTCGTTCTTTTGAGGGCCTTGAAGAACGGTAAGTACTTTTCTGTTGATTTGGCCAGGAATTATGAGAGGGCAGCGAGTCTCTCTGCGAGCTTCTAGATATCCTTCACGGATCGTGGTGGGCTCATGTCAAGAATTGCCCTTATTTTCTCCGGTTTTGCTTCAATGCCGCGTTGGGACACTACGAAGCTCAAGAACTTTTCGGATGTTACCCCGAAATTGCACTTGGCCTAGTTGAGCTTCATCCTGTGAGCCTGAAGCAGTTCCAAGGTCTTTGCCAAATCGTGAATGTGATTGTCGGTGGCTTTACTTTTCACGATCATGTTGTCTGCATACACCTCCACGTTTCATCTGATTTGAGCTTCGAACATCTCGTTCACTAATCGCTGGTAGGTCGTGTCGACGTTCTTTAGATCGAAGGGTATGACATTGTTGTAGTAGGTCCCCTGGTCGATCATGAATGAGGTATGCTCATCGTCGTCTGAGCTCATTCTTATTTAGTTGTAGCCTGAGTAGGCGTTTATGAAACTCAGGGTTCGTGTCCGGACGTGGTGTTCACTGGCTGGTCGATCTTGGAAGAGGAAAGCTGCCTTTCGGACAGGTTTTGTTCACGCCAATAAAGTCGACACATATTTTCCACTTGCTGCTACTTTTCTTCACAAGGACGACGTATGACAACTAGTCCGGGTACTAGACTTTCCTTATGAACCCCGCATCAAGTAGCTTCTTTACCTCCTCTTTTATGGCTATCAGTTTTTCAACAAAGTAGTTCCTGCACTTCTGTCTAACGTATTTGTGATTAGGATCGAGGCCCAATTTGTGGATCATTACTCTGGTTGGTATTTTGAGCATGTTGGTAGGAATCCATGCGAAGACATCGGAGTTTTGCCTGAGAAGTCCATTGGCTGGTTTCGGACCGGCGTCGTAAGGGAACTGCCAATGTGCACGCATTTCTCTGGTTCGTTGGGGTCCAATGGGACCAGTTTCGTTGTCTCATCGGACTGAGCTTGTTGCAGTGTGGATTCATTGCGGAAGTCTAGATCCTCTGTTGGTTGGCTAAGAGTGGCAGGAGTGACTTGCGATAGGTAACACGTTTGTCTCATCATCTGGTCGCCCATCGCCTCTCCTATTCCACATGGAGTCGGGAACTTCATTTTCAAGTGAGGGATCGACATTACAATTCCAAAGGTGGTTAGGAACTGTTCGCCCAAAATTGTGTTGTAGATTGACAGTAGGTCGACGACGAGGAACATAAGTGCTCGTGTGGCTGTGTGCAGGTGGGTTCCCATTGTGACCTCTAGTTGGACTTCTCTCTGTACGGGCACTGGCTCATTGTCCAGGTCGTACAGAGGGCCCTCGGCTGCTCTCATTTTGCTCTTTTTTAGTCCAAGTTTAAAAAGCGTATCGAGATACAACAAATTATGAGAACTTCCATTATTGATGAAAGCGCTTTTTTGCTGGTAGTCTAATGCACCATCCGAAACAAGGGCTGATATAACAAGCGGGTTGGAATGAGAGGTGGTTACATAAGTTATATCGTCATCACTAAAAGTAATGACATCAGTCTTAACCCCTACCCTTACTCTCTTGCTGGAGGATGCGGTTTCGGGTTGATCTTGTCCGCTGCTCTTAGTCGGCGTGCTTGAAATCATGGTGATGACATCGGCGGTGAGATGGTTCCTCGACAGCTTTCTAACTTTGTCGTTGGTGACTTTGGGGGCCTGCCTCGGGCTTCTCAGGAACCATATCAGGTATCCTCGGCGGATCAGGTCTTCAATCTCCTTCTGTAAGGTCCTGTGATCTTTTGTGGTATGCCCCAGAGATCGGTGAAAATGACAGTATTTTGTTTGGTCTCTGGCCTCTGGGATTTTTGGTGCTTTGGGCCATTTCAAGAACTTCTCTTCCCAGATCTGCATCAAAATGTTTGAGCGGATGTCGTTTAAGGGTGTCAGGCTAAGGGCCTGAACTCCCTTCGAACACTCGACTCATACTATGGTTGCTTGCGAGGTTCCTGAGAGTGGCCGCCGTCTACGTTTCTCTTCTTCCCCATGGCTGGATCTTCCGGTTGTCGGTCCACACGTTCGGGACACTTTACTTCGTTGGCCTTCTTGGCCACAATGTAGGTCTGAGCGATGGCCCCAATTTCTCGGAAGGTCTGGGGGCGTTGATGCGCCAAGTACTTAAAGAACTCCCCAACTACCAATGTAGCAATGAGGGCGCTCAGTTTCATCTCATCGGAGAGCTGGGGGATTCGGCGAGCTTTTGCGGTGAAGCGGGTGAGGAACCGCTTCAGGCTCTCCTCAAGTTTCTGGTGGAGGTGTACAAGATCCAGGGCTACTTCTCTTCCCTTCGGTTGGAGGCGAACTAGCACAGGAAGCAGTCGGAAAGCTCATCGAATGATTGGATGGAGTTGGGTCGGAAGCCATGAAACCAGATCTTGGCATCCCCCTTGAGTGTCAGGGGGAAGCACTGGCACATGGCAGCCTCGCTCACCCTGTGGAAGGACAGTAGCGTCCAGAAGTAGTCTAGGTTATCCATTGGATTCGTACTTCCGTCGCACGTGTCTAGTGCTAACATCTTGAACTTGAGGGGAAGCGGCTGCGTCAGGATGTCCATGACGAATGGCGACCTCCCTAGGTCGAGCTCTTGTCGCCCGGCGTCCCCCTTAAACACATGCTGTCATATTTTCTCCACTTCCTCTGTTTGAGGGGTGGACCCGCTCCTCTTGGCATTGATGAAGTCTTAGAGCTCGGAGTTCTTTGGGGGTTGTGTAGGTCGCGCCGGCTACCGGCACGGGGCAGTTGTGTACTTCATGAGCCCTCCCCTCTAGTCATGGGCCTCTTGTCGCTGCAGAAGTTGAGGGGATTCTGCCGCTCCTGGCTTTCCTCTGGTGCTTCCCTGCTCAGGAGGCTCCGATTTGATGTCTAGGCCCTACTGCCTGACATCGTCAGGGCCTTGGTGCTGTCAAGCCTGGTTGTTCTCGCTATTGGGGTCCTCGCCCCATGTCCCCTTCGTCTAGAGGTTGACGCCTGGGGTCCCGAGGGAGGAGCTCCCATCCATTGCGTGCGGGCCCGAGTGCATTATACATGAAGCATTTACTTCATGTCACCCACGTCGGCTGCTAACTTGTGCATGTTTGGCTCGGGCTACTTGCTAGCATGGCTACCCACAGAGGGGTCGTCGGTGTGGGCAGCCGTGTCCCTCGCCAGTGCGCTAGCTTGCGCTATGGTATTGACCATCGTCTGAGTAGGATAGTGGATGTTATGACAAGTGGTTAAACTTTTTTGTCGTTCCTACAGACGGCTTCAATGATGCGTCTCTAGATCCGAATTCTTGTGTGAATTAGGGAGCATTCGGGTTCCTTGTCTTGGGTGGATATCGATCAGGTTTGGTCTCTGCGTATCTCGACCTAGGCCCTGCGCATCTTAAACTATGAACAAAATGCCAGAGGACGATATTCTCCACCGTAAATATTTCGATGCTCACATTGAAAATATTTCCCAGGAGATGGAAAGATGCAAGCATTAAGGTAAATGTGATGGGGAATGCATAGATGCTAGTATACAGCGGATGCGTATGGTGTTCAGAGGAGGCTTGTGCTCCTCTTGTGCACTCTAATTAGTGGCCCACTAGGATCGCCGGAATGAGGCGATGGTTTCGAGGGAAGAGAGCTAGTTCTTTTCCCTCGTTTTTTTGGATGCAAAGCGTTAGGCTCGATTCCTTCTCCATTGTAGAAGGTATTTGTAAGCTCCGTAGAGGAGGCTCTTGGGCGCTGGAACTTGCGACAGGCGGCCTACCTGAATTCACCTGTTACTGAGTGCTAGCGGTGGCTAGCGATGTCAATTGTCGTCTTGTAGTGGTGCGAGAACCGTCGCCGGGCGTGGCCGGCACGGACTTGTTTGACTTTGCTGGGATTGGTCGAGCTGTTATTTGGACGGCGGGTGCTGCAGCTTATCAGGGTTGATCTTATCTCCCATTGGCTGATATTCTCTAACTGGCATCTCCTGTGCTGCTAATCTGTAGCTGCTTTGGGAGAGATGCAAGTGGAAGATGATTGGGCGCATGTAAGAGGCGCCTAGGGGGCCTGTCCCAAATCTCTCAGATCGCCATCGCCTGACTGGGCTTGCCTACCGGTTGGGTCTCTTCACTGTTGGTTGGACCTTGTTAGTGTCGGCCCAGATTCGTACTGAACTCATCAAGCGAATATAGGGCCTGGTTGAATTAACCTCGTTCTGGCCTCCAACAATATAAAAACCTACTTAAATCCAAATAATCTGTAAGAAAAAGTATTTGACCAAATACCTAAAATGTCACAATTTAAAATTGTACAAATTTTTCGTATAATATAACTATCCAGAAATATACAAATTGTGAAATATCATAATCTTGTACATAAATTTCAAATTTTTTAAAAATACAAATACAACTATAAATACAAAAATCCTCAGTTAGTCCTTCCACAATCATGCAAGTATCTATAGTTTGCTAATATGAAAGGGTTAGAAAATATCGTGAATTATGAGATTTAAGCTCAACAAGTATGTAAATGCAATATTCTATACATGTCCATAAAAAAAATTGGATGGACATAAAAATCGAAAGATACGTACAAAGTTCAATATGTCAAACTTTCCAAATGTCACAATCCATATTATTTTGTACGCATAGTTCGTTACATATACTAATAATAAATCATGTAAACTGTACGGAATTATCAGAAGTCTAGATCATATGGTGCATCTGAAAACTTGGAAGTTCAAAGTGTGTAAATTCAAAATCATATCAAAACCTGCAAATTTTAGAAGGCTAAAATATCTTAAAAATATAAAATACAATATAGGTCAAATTGGAGAACCATGGATATGTGACTAATATAATGACTAACCAAAAAGCCAAATTTGAGGAAGAGTTATCTATTATTTTGTTAACTTTAGGCCTAAATACTACTATTTA
>JAODPA010155999.1:0-14035 GCA_025585075.1 Nepenthes mirabilis
TCCAATTATATTTTAAAATTTATAAATTAAGTATAAATTTCAATTGATGTACCCTCCAACATATTAATAGCTATGATTTTTTTAACTTGATGCTTGCGCTTCAAACAGCATAGGCCAATGGCTATAACGAAGGTTAAAATTTCTACCCTCAATTTCAACTAAATGAAAAACAATTTCCACCTTTGGGAACTCAAAAACCCGTCTTGATTATGCAATAAAATAACAACTCATATGTAAAGTATACACCGATGTATATTAGATTCTAATTCCTTCAATATCGATATTTTTTAATACCATAACGAAATAGCTATACATCATCATATCGACAGATATATCAAATATTTTCCCATTATGCTTATTCAACACCGATAAGTATTTCTAATATGATCGATATTAATATAATTACAATTAATATTTATACTAATATGATCATAACAGACACCAATACCGGTACTAATACTTGAATAGCAGAGCCAAATCCATACAAAATGATAGCTACTAATAATCAAGTTCCTTTTACATATTCAAACCTCAGAAATTGTTTCCGTTTCCCATATCGTCACCAAGACTCATACATGTTAGGTTAAACAAAAAAACAAAAGATTTCTTTTTCCTTCGTTATAACAAATTGGAACAATATTACTCGCACTATAAATTTACTATAATTTTACCAAAAAAGGATGATATGACACCTATTATATAGACCCACTTAATACAAAAAATAACAAAAAAGAGACCATTCAAGTGCGATATCATCCTTTTTTATAGAATTTTAATAAATTCATAGTAAGGGTAATTTTTTTTAACAAATACATATAGATGGGAGGTAAAACCATATAACTATTGACTGTCACAAAAGAGGAGACCCAGAAATTACTAATCATAGTGCACCGTTTGCTGATGGATGAGGAACCTTAGCCTCTATCTGGGTATGATGGCGCAATCTATCACCGTCAAACATCTGCTTCGACGAAGATGATGTCTTCCTCGACTTCCGAACACGAGAGTTTGGAGAAGTTCTCTCCTCAAAATGGGCAGCAGAAAGCTGCGGCCCACCAAGCCGCAAGACTGTCGATTCATCTGGATCAGTATATCATGTAGAATTCAGTGCAAAACAAATTGCCAAATCAATTATTTCGATTCATCTGGACCAGTATATCATGTAGAATTCAGTGCAAAACATATTGCCAAATCAATTATTTGCATGTGCGCATGCACATACACACATACATATATATATAATAAAGAATTAAGACCAGTTCCTTAGAAGTATAGATCAAAATATTGGAACCATTATTGTTGAGTTATAGATCACTCCCATATGGGCTCACACACATTTGATGTGTTATTTGGTGGTTTGAACGAAATCACACAGGTATCGTATTGATATCATAGACTTTTTAAATTAGAAGAGATTTGATTATCTTTGATAGGAAAATTATACGGATATCATGGACTTTCTAAATTATAGAAGATTTGATTCTTTTTTATTAGAAAAGATTTGAATTTGATATTTGAGTGGAAGCCCTATATAAAGGACCATAATGTTGGAGATATGCATTCAAGCAATCAAGCAATTATTCATGAGTTGAACGAAAAGGGAGAGAAAGAGAGAGAAAAAGGAGAAAGGAAATATTCGTGAATCATGTTGAATTCTAATCTTGTTCCAATCTCCGCCGATTTTAGGTATAGTATTCTTGGAGTTACGAAGAACGTCTTTACCGATCATATTTTTACTCTTTTATCTTATACTTAATGTTAATCTATTTATTACAAGGTATCTAGTCCTTTTATTTATAGGGTTTGTATAACCGTAGTTCTAATGTGTCTAATTCTTGTGTTTGTGGATTTTGTATAACCGTTGTTACAAGGTATCTAATCCTTATACTTGTTGAGTTTGTATAACCAACACTTTTATAATGGATTTGTTTAGACGTATCATCCCATGATTTTTTCTTCTCATTTTTAAGAAGATTTTCCATATAAAAATTATATCTTGCCTTATTATTTGTGATTGCTGTTTGCTCGTCATGCGTTGTCGAATATTTCCTCACAATTCAAATAAATGGTATGGGTCCCAACAAGTATCTTTCACAGCCATATCGACATCGATCATATCAAGCGGGCAATACATGCCGATGCAGTTTTTCTTCTTGTGATTCCATTCGAAGTAAACTTTATAATAAATTTGGCAATATTTAATCATAAACTTATTTATTTAAAGAATTTTTATTAATTCTATCAAAATTAATTCTGATATTCTTCTAAATTATTAAAAAGTACTATAAAACTAATGATCCACACATGCTTTCTAACTATAGAAACATGTAGATTAGGCTTCTTAGAAGATTTTAGACTTTGGTATAGTTAAAACATATATATTTAAGCTTCTAATTGGATCAAAACAGCTAGTAACAAGTAATCCCCTACTTCCCCAAAAACAGAAAAATCAGAAGCTGAGAACGTTACCATCAAGAAAGGCTAAATCAGTAAGAATCTTCCCTAGAAAACCAAGAAAAAGGATGTTAATCATCATTATTATCTGTATTGCTGGCCTCAACTCCAATGTCATCTCCGTCTGCTGCAACATTTCTGTAAACCCATTCTCCCTTCTAAGAGTGTTGTTCCTATAAAACCTGACAACTCTGTTTCATGACTTGGCTATACTGAAAAGAAAAAGTGCTATGCAAAGCACCAACTTTTTGATGATTCTGTTCAGCTTAAGAAAAAACCGGCAGAAGTATTTGTTGATGGAAATATTGAAGCAATAGCATTCAAACAATCCATGACAAGTGAAAGAGTTTTTCGGAAGACTCAAATTCAATCCATTTAAATGGGGTACGTCAAGTGACTGGAGCAGAAGCAAGATACAATCTGGAACCTAAATTTGGTGAACTCAAAGACTAAAGGATAAGGATCAGCTCAAGCTGGCTGTTCAGAAGAAATTTCTTAATATCCAATGTGAACCTCCAAAGATTGTGACAGAAACCCAAAACATGCAATTAAGCTGTTAAATTATCCACTAGCCTATAAGAAGCATGCGGCCCAAAACTCAATTTTTCTTCTTTTTTCAGGCTACAACGGATGAGTGGCAGTGTTGAGGTAACACTGATCAATGGGGCTTGCTTAGGTGGCTAGGACAGTAACAAGGGCCAGCACAGACAAACACCAAAGAGATCTCTGTGAGTAGTGTGAGGGCGTAAAAAGGATCAGTTTTATTGCTGCTCTTGTTTTCATATATTTAACTAGCATTGTGCGGGTGAAGTTTAAGACAAACATGAAAAATAAAAGAAAATAATAGCTAATGCACCCTTTTTGGAGCACATTGCCTATTTCCTTTGAAAAGAAAGTAAATACCCGGTAACCTATATTGACTTCTTAATAAATAATGATTGTTCTAGCTTTCAATCGGTTGACGGTTGCACCTAATGCATCACCAAAGACTTCTCTCAAAAAATACATATTGAAATTTGAACCTTCAATTCACTCCTAGAGTTGCAAGAATGAGCAACCCTGACCCCAAGATTTCACTAGCCTACGGACAGATGCTTCAACTGAACTACCCTAAAATTGTTAATTGCCTTTTTTTTTCCCTTGCTTGGCCCACAAATTTATGTAAATATGGATTCTTAGTTCAGCTTCCTCATTTCTTTAGTTGCATGTAAGTAGTTATCCTATTCTATAATATAAGAAAGAAAAATAAGATGATCTACGATAGCTGATATTCCACTTTAAAGCACATCTACCATAAATGATAGAGAGATTGGTATTAAATCAAAACTCTAACCTGAACTGCTAACATCTTCTCCTCTTGTAATTCTTCTTTCATGGCCACGTATCTTTTCTTTACGGTTAAAGAATGAGAAATCTTTCTTCTGTTATATGAATCCAATTTTTATTTCATCCGGGAAAAGTCATCTTGTTTTCAATAATACCTTTGTCATTTGATATAATAGCGCTTCATTAGATAGGAAGAGTCTGAAATCTATCTGCAATTTCGTTTTAGTGAGGTTTTATTTTGACTCTAATTTCACCACCGGTGGGGCAACTCACGAACTCCTAAAATGCCACGTGGGCTCTAAAATTCCTTCAAACCTTGAAGAGCTATCACTCAGCTACTTTGCGTATTACAAAAGGCATATTGACTGAAGGGGGCATTTTACAAGAGTTTAGGTAAGTGGTAAGCTAAGGAGGCGGTGCCCAAAGGGTAGCAGCAATAGTGTTGTTTTAGGTGTTGTCACTAGATTGAGATTTGCTGAGTGACAGGGACTTGGAAAGAGCTGCTAAACGATCAAACTGGACAGTTGTAGGTAGCTTGACCACCTTACCCGTCACCGAAACACAAACTGGAGATGTTTCAGCCTATATTTTCACCATAATTAAGCATACTTTTAAATAATTGAGTGATTATTAGTTTTTTGTATGGTAAAATTACATGTCTAGACATTTAAAAAACTATTCAAACAAAAAGTGCAGCTATTCATTTAGAATAAAATTTGTAGTCAGGATCCAAATGCAAAATTTAGGTATCGGATGCATCTCACATGGTCAAACGTATTGACATTAATCAGTCATGACTCATGAACATGGATCAAAATATAGGTATTAGATGAATCGATGCAATTTTTTTTTTTTTACGAATCAGAATTTGATGGACAATATCAACTGATATATCGAAAAGTATCGGGTATGTAGTCTGATATATTAAATATCGACCGATATATGATAATATATCACGATGTTATTGCGACGATGGAGATATTAGTATCAAGGGTAAGGCACAAATATATATTAGCCAATATTTCATAATATCGTCACAACACTTAGCTGATGACAAGAAGACTGGGTGCTTCTGCAACAGCAATAATTATCCTTAACTCTATTGTTTTGGGCCAGAAGTTGATAGAAGTTCTATAGGACTGTTTTTGGGTGGATAACGTAATAAGCAGGTCAGATTCTACAGAGATCTTGTTGAGTTGTATTTTGGATTTCAAACTTTGGTACTTCTTTTTACTCTATAACAATGACAACAATGCCTTGAATCCTATTAACTAGGGCCCGCCGTATGAATCCCCATTAAGTGCTTCTTTTACTCTACCGAAAATTAACATTGTGTCAAGTTTCAACATCATGTTTTCTTTCAGGATAAGTATGTCTTCTACATGCCTCATTCCAAATTCCACTGCTGTCTTTGATAGGCAAAACTTAGCATTTAGATGAATTAGCATATTACTCTGCAAGAGTTCCTTGTCAGATTTTTTTTTTTTTTTTTTTTTTTTTGCATTCTGATGAAGTAAGTCGCATATACTTTTTTCCCCGCACTAAACAACTCAAGTATGCATTTTCAAAAGAATTCACCCATCACCGTCTAACAGAATCAAGACACAACAACATCTAATTCATTGTGGACTATTGAGGGGATGAGAAGACAATGTTTTTTTTTTTTTTTTTTTACCAAGACACCACTGTATTACTCCGCCCTGTTTCAACTCTAAGAACTATCCGTTAAATTTAGCTTGCTTTATAAATAAGCCTAAGATCCCTGGAGATTGGCCTCCATTATCAATATCACTGATTTGTGTAGTAATTACTGACAATAAAAATAAAGCCAATCTCTTGTTAAGCAACTGCATTCAGCAAATTCCAAATTCTTCCTAATATAATGCATTTTTCATTAATTTAGGATATTAATCCCTAGTAAAACCAAATAGTGGGGCATTGTTATCAGTTCAATTTTTTTCCCCATCAACCAGAATAACCGAAGTAGAGATAAATGTTATAGAGTTCTCATTTTTGCAATGTAAAACTTCACCACACAACATAGATTAGGTATATAGGTCCTAGTGACCTTGAAATTTAAATTAGACAAAGCTCTAGTAGAATTTTTATCTTGAGAGTAAGCATTAAAGCAACAGTAAGATTGTGACACTATAACCTAAAGGCTTGGTTTCAAACCATGAAAAAGACTATAATACAAGGGTAAGCACGGATGCATCCTTCCCAAACTCTCAATGCCAGGACACTCATTTTAGGTAGATTTTTTTCCTCCAGTTGCTCAGCATTAAACAAGAAATTTAAGTGCAGCAAATATTCATCAAAACTAACCTTCATCAAGTTCAAGTGGTCTTGACATTGCCAATTCAGAGTCGTCAGAGGAAGCAATCGGCCGTACAGAACGCTTCCTCACATAATTCTCCTGCAGGGGCTTTGGGGTTTGAAAGGAAAACTGGGACATTTTCACTCCTCTAAAGTACTCAGGATGTTCCATTAGGTATCTGCATAACAGGAAAAAAAAAAAATTAGCCAATAAGGAAGCAGACTTAACTTAGAAAACAACATTTTCTTCTCATATCAAACAATAGTTTTAGACAATAACACCAAAAAAGCATTAAGTCCACTAAGTGGAGAGCTACGTGAATTTGATTTTACCACTCTAATCAATTTAGCACAATATCTCTTAAAATAAATGTAATTTCAAAGAGAATAAGCTTACAAGTTTCTTACATATTGTAATTCTGTGCAAGACAAGAAACAATTGATAAATGACAAAGCAGAAATTCTTTTAAGGAAATTACATGTGATTTACAATTCAATACTACAGGAATTTCAATAACATAGAATCTGCACTGATGCAATTTGTTGGAAACAAAGAAATGTATGTACAGTACAATATGTAGATCAAAAAGCCATGAAAATTGAAGGGGAATTTTAGCATGTAAGATCTATGTCATATGGATCGAAGTTATAGACAAATAAACATTAAAAGCATAAATGCAAATCCTAAAATGGATAAACAGTGTCAGTTTTACTCTCAAAAGCCAAAGGAAAAGAATCCATCCTTTGCAAGTTAGAAGAAACATTTGTAGAAGCTAAAAAAGGCATTTAAAATGGCACTTAGTGGCAATAGTTGGCAGGGTAGGACTAAGATATGGAGTTTCCAGAGGATATTTCCATGGTCAAATATGATTGCACAATCCATTTCATATCACCAACCCACATTAAGCTTTATCAATAATTTGATGTTTAAGCTTTATCAACAATTTGATGATTTCCTTCACGTTTAGAACTATTACAGAAACAGATTTTCAAAGGAGAAACTAATTATAGTGAAAACATGCTTTTGAATCTCAACCATGGACCGAAGCCTCTTGCCAGAAGGTGCAATATAGTACCTGCAAAATAACAAGTAGAATTCATTAGATCAGAACACAATACATCTCAACCATTGCATCTTAAAAAATCTAGACCATGCAAGAGGACAGTAAAAGTTGTAACAGAAAACAAATGTCACAGGCAGAAGAAACAGAACGCAGCATGTCACAATATCGCAAGATAGGATGCCTAGTTACCTGACACACTAGCCCCTTTTTTTTTTTTTTAATTTCAATTGACCAAAGAGGATTTCACCCATGTGAATAAAATTACAACCTCACCCACTACAGACCAGCAGCCAGAATACATAAAACCCACACCTCATAAACTGCCGCCAAAAGACTAAAATCAAGAAAAAAACAAGAAAATATTGAAAAAGCAAAAGGGCACAATATTGTCTTTCTATGTCATAGCTAACATTCCAGTCGAGCCTTTAAGTTCCCTATCCTTCCCTGCACTTTATTTGACATTTTTGCACATTTAGTAGCCTTGAAATTCTCCAGCCTCCATGTTCCAATATCCTCAAAGTTTCTTGCCTTATCCTCATATTGACTAAATAAGAAAGATTTAACAGCTTAATAAAAGCCATCTTTTCCTCAAAAAGTCTCAATGTGAAGATGTTGGGTGCTACGTCAGATGAAGGGTATGTCAGATAAAGAAAGAGACCAAGAGGAGCATCTTCTTATAACATGTGATATTTCCAATCAGATTAAGAAATGAAGACGGCCTGGATGGAAAATACAGATGAAAATGAGAACGGAAAGATCCAAGATAGCATCTTTAAGAAACGAGAAATCTTTCCAATCAAAGCCATACCAAAAAAAAAAAAAAAGTAATACTAGCACTGTAGATGGAATCCAAAAAAGAGAGAATAGCAGTAAAATGACAACACAAATTAGAACTATTTCAAACAAAATAAAAATCTGAAATTGAAATCAAACAACAAGAATAATAAGGTTGCCACTTCCACCCACTGATCCTAAATGAGAAATTGCAAGATCAAAATATTCTCGAGGAGAGGGAAGGGGGGGGGGTGTAATACGCACACATCTGCGAATTTGCTGCTTCCTTCACCTCTAATTCGTAACTCCCGTTCCCAACCCGGAGGGGGCTGAGCAATGTTAGGCTTATCAATTGCCCATAGCCTACTCCCATCTTGATTTATGTCTGCTGGATCATCACATAATATGTCTGGCCGCCATTCTCGAGCATGTTCACAGATAAAAGGCCGCTCTAGTATATGTTCCCGTATTTCTTCATACTTCTCCTTAGTGGGAATAAGCCTCCATTTAAAGCAATTAGCACACTGTATAGTGAAAGCCCCAATAGACGGAAGCACTCTGGGTGGTGGACTTATGCTTGAATATTTTGTTGAAGGAGGAGGTTGGTACCGAAGTGGGTCAGGGACAGGTTCTATTTCACGTGAAACATTTGCTTTAGGATCATAAAGCACCAACTGCTTTGATGCATTGTCATGAGATTGGCTATCTTCATCCCCCTTGTCAGGAAGCACATTCTCTTCGCCTGAACATAGAACGGGCTCATTGAAAGAGTTATTCAGGTCATCAGGTATAGCAACACCAGTCAAATCATTTTCTTCATTCTTAACCCTAGACGAGTCTTCTGCAAGACTAGACTGCATCAGAAATATCTTACCTTACCTGTAAGGAATTAAAAAGAAAAATAAAGCAACAAAAAAAAGCATACATCAGAATGCAGATGACCATCTTAGTTGGCTAATATATGGTTCTTATTATTATTATTTTTGGGGCCGCGGGGGGGGGGGGGGGGGGGGAGGTAATTGGCTGGCATACGATTCATCCTGAATTATAGATTAAAAATTCTTTAAGCAGGATATGGCGTAATACTGAAACTAAATCTACTATCAAGGAAACAGGTACAATATTTACTTCTTCAGTATTTCTACTTTACACAGTGAGAAACATGGCATAATGGTATATCGATATTGGTAATTTTGTTAATCTGGCAACTTCCCATCATTCAATGAAACTACAACCACCAGAAACCATGGTTATCTTTCTATGCTTTCACAGTTATTAACGTCATTCACATTAAAGGACCGAACTAACAAACAGAACATAGAATATACTGCAGATTCATTTGAGCAAAATATTCAAATACTTCAATTAGTTATCCCAACTTCCTCACCCACCCCACAAAAAAAAAAAAGACAAAATAAAACAAAACAAAACAAAACAATAGGATTACAAGTTATGACCATTTAAGTGATGCTTTAGCAGTGGGATATGACTCAGCCTGAATTTTAACTTAGAAATTCTTTAAGCAGAATCAACTAATCAAAGACAGATTTAACATTAAATTCATGCTCGATATTTTTCACATTACAAAGGATGAAAATCACGGAATAATGGCATACGGTGGTAGATATTGGTAATTTTTTAACCTGGCAACTTCTTAATCAGTAAATGAACTGATTACTCCTTGAAAAACAAATAATATATGGTATGGTTCAGTTGAACACAATATTCAAATACTTTGGTTATCCCAAACACCCCCCCNAAAAAAACAATAGGTTTACAAATTATGATCATTAAAATGATGCTATTACAATGGGGTATTTAAATTCTGAAATCCCAAAAGTTGAAGCAAACTGGTGTTTTCATTAGCAGGGATCAGCCAGATCAAAAGGTCAAAATATTGGATTGGAATTTTATATTACTTTTCTGCTTTTTTGTTTTTCTAGATGATACCAGAATCTGTCAAAATTGAAACAATTAATAGAGATTTAAAGCATATTTCTATTAAACTGTAACTAACAGTGATGTCTAATTCAAAATTTGTACTCAGCTTGCATGATATTATAGAGATCAGTGTTAATAAACTTAGTTCTAATTTTTCTATATCTTCTTAAGCATATTTTTCTAAAATTTCCATTCACAACGGCATAAGAATAGCAAAGCAAGAAGGTCAGTTTCCTCTTTCTCTCATCTACATCAAAATTTTCATATAAACTTGTGAGTCCTTTCCAGGCTTGTCATAGTGCTTCTAAACTTTAGTCCCTAACTGAAGATGTTATATAAGGTTGCTTTATGACATTTCCAATCATGACCTTTCCCTGGATTCTCCAGTTAACTGAAGGCATGATTCAAACTGAATTTGAAAGATAGGAACCTATAAAGAGAGGAAATCACTCAAATATGCTCCATGGTCCACAATTTCACAACGCCAAATAGGCCCCATTTGGTTCACCTCTTAAACAAATAAATCATATTGCCACAACTAGTAACAGGCATTTGTCACTTCATGTTCAAACCACAAATTAGGCATCTACTTTTCATATGAAATCTTCAATATGTTAATCTCAAGGGCAGACCTTTGAACATCCATTCAGACTAGAATTAACTATCCTCTCTCTCTCTCTCTCTCTCTCTCTCTCCAAAAACCCTCCAAAAAGAAAAACTTGTATGCAACTATAAGAACAGAAATATTAAGCGGATCAAAATGCTGGAAAGCTACAAACATGTGGATAGAGTAATTCAAATAACCACACCAAACCAAACTAATCATTCTCCCACTAAGTGAAACTGAAATTAAAAAAGGGATGTAACTCTAATAAAGAAGTAAGAATGAACTTCCATAAACAAAAAGTTGCATTTATGGAAGACATGCAAGGGAGATGCATTAAATATTGTCTGGATATTTGAAACACCAACTATATTATGCATACCGATTAAAATGAGTAAATGGATGATAGAGACAACATAAAAGGAAGCAATCAATTCCAAGGAGCTTTTTTCATGGGCAAGTGAAACAGGAAAAGTACAATAACATTTTCAAGAGCAGGAGTAGGAAAAAAAGAAGACGATGAATATGTTATTAGGAAAAAGATGGTGGAAGAATTCCATTGAGAATAAAAGCCATTATAGATTAGTGGTGCCGGGTAAAAATGACTTAACAGTCCTCCAATTTTCGAGAAATATTATCTTTTTACTGTTAGGAGACCATAAGCAAGATGTGCAATAGAAAAAAATTTTCTTTTTTATTTCATAGATCCAGGATCTCATTACAGAGAAATTAGAATGGAATAAAACAATGAAGATCAAATATTTACTTCATTTTTGGACATACAGCTAGGAGAACGAGAAGGTTCTCTAATGACTGGTGAGCTGCACATGATGTCTGGCCTCTATGACATTCACATGAGCAGTTTTGACATGAATGAGCTTTATGTTTCTCTTATCATTTCTCAGAGAGGAAGAGAAAAGTCTAGAGGAGATGAGGGCTAGTAAATCTAATGTGTTAGCAATAGCATTTAGCAAAAGGAGACCCTAGATTTGCATTTAATTAACGGTCGTTTAAAACAAAGGAAATCACATTAGAGCTGGCCATATGAGTAAGAGCAAGGGAGGGAACCGGCCACTTTGGTCGGCTCTCATAGGGCAAGAGACAGCACACTCTTGAACCCTCTCTCCCTCTAACCAGGATTCATGCGTGGGCTCCAAGCCTGCCACCAGCCCACACATAGGAGGGCCCACAATGAATCCAACAAGCGTAAAGCCCAACTTTCTTGTTTCACTGTGCCTCAACCTTCTTGATGGTCTTTCCAAAAGCCCACAGCATAAATAACTTTTAGCCCATATTCTTCACAGGCACCAATCAGTACACATGGTCATTGTGTATCACCCGTTAAGTTCATCATTAACTCAAGCTGGTAGTGGGTGAAGTCTCATCTAACTTATTAGAACATTTCCTAATTATGATTGAATCGAATGATTTTGATTCTCCTTAAGATTAATCATTCATAATGACTAACAATAGCTTCTAAAAATCATGAATGCAGTTAGCAGTTCATGAGGTTATCATAAGTCAAATGAATATGGCCATAAGGGTTACATGCAATGCAATTATTTCATCATCTCATTCTCTGCACAAACCTTAGGATATGGATATATGCCAAAATTTCTTTGCATCATGACGTCAAATAGATTATAGTATGATTCACAGAATCAAAAACTCTTTTCTGATTCACATCCAACCTTGGGCAAGGATTCCTGGATCGTCAATTTGACTAATCACATATGGCATCTTCCCTTTGGCCAAAAGTAATGAATCCTTTATTGATGGCCCACCAATCTTCATATGTTATCACTTGCACCCAGTGACTACTATTAGTGTTCAGCTCTTAAACACATATTAATAGTATCAATATAGGATGATCCACACAAGGTACTATAGTTATCTCAAGTTTAATGATCTGTTGCAAATCTCTTACATGATGACACCTAATGAAATGCAAGCAAAATTTATAAAAGAGTTTCTTACTTGAGTCAATTAAGTGAACTCATTATGTTATAAGAATCTACATATTTTAAATAGTGTCCATTACACTCAGGATCATGATCTCAGTCTTCCCTCAATAAATTAGCATAATATGCACTAGTCTATCCAAATATATTAGCATCCCATCTCAATGATTGTATACCATAAGGTTAAAGAACAGAGATTACAAGCAACTGATACTCAACCATATGATCATATCTTGGGTCTACAGTGGCATTGCTATGTTCTTGGAATTTTATCATGCAAGAATACAGCAAATGCCATAATGTATAAAGTCGATAATTATTGAATAGGAATGTATTCCACGTAGGCATCCATCACACTTAGTGGGATTGGATTGTAAGACATATTACTCACGATATCAAACAGATGTAGAAAAATGATTCAAATAACAGATCACAAACAAGGGCAATTTTAGGATTTGTTGATGTCAATACTGTTGGGATTCTTGAACGAAATTCCCCACGGCAATTTTGACCCCTTTGACCTCAAAAAGGTTACAGCTTAAAATATTGAGGGGAAAAAGACATTGCAAGCAAGAAGAGAAGAAATTTAAAAAAGAAAAAGAGAAGTACTTTATGAATGTACAGATATTTCGCATGGTATCACAAAATTTAGTGGCCGACCTCGAGTAGAAAACCTCGCCCATCCACGACAACAGAAATATCGGAAGATCTTACTTTCAGAATGCGACTCTCAAGCTAACCGGTGCATCAGCATAAATTCAGCTTTCAAAGGGAGAAAAACAAGACAGAAAACTCACGCATATACACAGAATGTATGAGGTAAAAGATTTAACAGAAACTGAAGCAGCATCTATTAAACTTCAGCTCCACTAGAGTTCATCTACCAATCGTTTCAAATCCTTTACTTTCCATTGCCCTCACAAGATCCAGAAAACTTGTCAAAAATCTAATCTACTGATACAAACAAACAGGAGGAAAGAAGAGATGGAGATAGAAAGGATAAAATAAATACACGCAATTCGTCAAATTTGTAAACCACTCGTCTGCAACAGAAGGCAACCCAGAAACAGAAAATTTTAGAAATACAAGATAAGTACCATAAAAATATCAAGATGAAAATCATCAAAGATCTGATGAGCTGAGCAAGATCAGCAAATCAAATATAGAAACAACAAAAAAAAACAAAACAAAAAGAAAACCCAGAAACGAAATAGAGCAGAAAATGTAATTTTTTTTTTTTGGTTGGGATGGGGGAGGGGGGATGACAGAGATTACCGCTGAGCAGAGTTAGAGGACGAAGTTGACGACGATCATCTCCATAAAGAAAAGCACCAAGGATGATGGATCGATCGATTGTCTGGTCTAGCTAATAAATCATTTACTGTGTAGCCTATAAATTGTAGCTTCTCATTACTCTACCAAACTTTTAAAATTACTTTTTTAGAAAATAATTAAATATTCTTATGGTCTATTTACTTTGAAAAAAAAATGGAGGAAAATAGAATGAAAGTATGTTTTATTTGTTTGATTATAAAAATATAGGCAGAAAAAGAAAAAAAACGTTTCATAATGATATGTAGTGCGAATTTATTTTT
>JAODPA010155999.1:14087-40732 GCA_025585075.1 Nepenthes mirabilis
ATGAGATGGTATATTATAAGTATATTGATTTACATTCGTGGTAAGATATGCTATGTGAAACTGTGCGTGAGTATTGGTATGCCTGAAATACTAATAATTGGTTACGTGATTATTCCTATATTTTATTGATAAATTTTGGTAAAATATTCTTTGCGTTACCTTTGTTAGCGTGTGTGTATTTTTGGCACTCTATGGCTTGATTGAGGAGAGAGTATGAAAATACTAAGGTGTTAAGTCGAATGGGAAGTTACGGAACCTTAGTATAGTCTACACTTTTTCGATACTGACTCCATATCCCAAAGGATTGAGTTCATTGATATTGATGAGAGATGCTTATAACCTAGTGACAATTCTAGAGAATGATATCTAGGATATCACTGGCGAGGGGTATCGGAAATGGTATGAGCATGCTACGGGTATAGCATCTAGGAGAACCGTAGGGGTAGTGAGGATACCATGGACACCGGGTAACCTCATGGTACTTACCCAGCCGTCGAGGGCGTAAATACTCGACCTTTGGTTCGCTATGGTAGAATAATGTCTAGGGAGATTCTTGTTATCTCGTACAGTGGTAACCTTAAATTGAGTTGATAATCAGATTCTTGTTATCTCGTACAGTTAGTCGAGAAGGATATTTATAACCTAGTGACTATTATAGATGATGATATCTGAAATATCATTGAAGAGGGGTATCAGAGATGGTATGAGTATACTACGGGTACAATCTCTGGGAGGATTGTAGGGGTAGTAAGGATACCATGGATACCAGGTAACATCGTGGAACTCACCCAATCGTCGGGAGCGTAAATACGCGGCCTTTGGCTCACTATGGTAAAATAAGGTCCATGGAGACTCCTGTCATTCATACAGTTGTGACCTCGTATTGATCTGATGATCGGATTAAATGGAATCCATGTTGCTTTTTAATATCCAATTGTTGGCATGACCTTTGATTGGTATACATGACTCGTTGAGTCTCGGACAATGGTTGAGATATTACCCGCGATTTTTACGCTCATTCATTATTTATCATCCGAGATGCTTTATTATACTCATCTATTGTTGATTTTATTTACTTGTTGGGTTTTCGGCTCTCTCTTATATTTTATTGGCTCCGGATTAGACAGGTTGACATCAGAAGAGGAAAGAGATCGGGTGACTATTGGGTAGCTACCGGATAGAAGTGATATCAGAGATTGAGGCTTCAATGATAAAGATCTGAGATTTCTTGCATTTGGATATTTATTAGAGTTTTAATTAGAGGAATTGACATTATGGATATTGCTATTTTTCTTTCAAGAAATTTATTATCGGTGTTATGAATATTTATTTAATGATATATTTATGATTGATTATTGATGGTGCTAAATAATAGAATTGAGTTCATTTAAGTTGTTTGATGACGTATTGAATTGACACACTCACGCACACACTGCTACTGACACACACACCCACACACGCACACACACCCACACACCTAGTCGCCCACACATATAGTTGCCCACACATACACCCAGCACACACTCGCCTCACACACACATGCACCCAGTCCACACAAGCAGTCACGTTGCTCACAGCACCATAGGGAATTTTTCATTCTGTAAATAAAATAACGAGAAATTTGTGAAAATTTAAAGCAGCTCACAAATCGAAAGGGGGCCTCACACAACCCAAATACAAATTTATTGAGAAATTTTTCATAAATTTGTAACGGCAAGAAGTAGGGTTTGACAGAAAAATCAGCATTATCGAGAAAAATCGAACTGTTGATCTAGATACTGTGAGAAATTTGTTACCTTCTGCACAATGTCAACCGGCCGAAGTATTAGAAGCAGTTGGAAGCAATGAACAGACAGAGAACGGTGGAAGCAGCAGCAGCTCGATCGAGAGTAGCCAGCGACCTCTTTGGAGACATTGCGAGAACGAACTCGCAGAGAGAGAGAGAGAGAGAAGCGAGATTGGAGGGAATAAAAGGGCAGCCATGGAAATGTAGTTCACAGGCTTTGTGGAATTCTGATTACCAGGTTGCCTTGAATAAAATGTACCGCCGAAATGGTGGGAATAGTTATACCCGTAAAATCGGGAATAGCTATTCTCAAGAAATTATTATTTTCATCCAAAAGCTAATCAAATGGAAAAGTTTTTATTCCCGCGGGAATAAAAATTTTATTCCACCTTAATTCCGTCTAACCAAACACCACCTAAGGGTGTGAATGTTATATTGGGAACAACAGACAATCTAAATTTATTAAGGGCGGTTGAGCTTGCATGACTTATGCTAGATAAAAATTTTGAAAACTCGTTAGGAGGCCAAGGACCCCGAGGCATGTTCCGAAGACGGGTTGGACGCTGAATTTGAGGTTTATGGCTCTTGACCAAGCTGAGACTGTAGGCCGGCCCTTGGCCTCAATGGAGCTCATTCGTTTGCTCCTGGTTCCTGACGTTTTGTCTTCGAAATGAATTTTTTTTCCTGTCGAATTATTTCCCCTGGACCTCAAAAACCCTAAAACCACCTTCCGCAGTAGAGCGCGGGGTGATGGCAACATTCAGAAACTGAAGAATTCAGGCGTTCAGAAAAGCAGTTGAAGCCTCGAGAGATTGGCAAACGACGGCATAGAAATTGATTTTATCTTCACGCATGCAAGGCAAGCATTTCTGGCCCTTTTTTTCTCTCTCTGAATTGGCATGTTGATTCTCGTCAGAACTACCTCAACCCCTACTCGAAATGACACTCTATATATGCATAACATCGGTAGCCTCTTCGTGGCATAAACGCCACCAGTGCCATTGCCATTCCCTCCTCTCTTTCCCTGTCTACTTCTTCTCCACTTTTCCACGAAAATTTCCTAAACCTATCGCGGAGTACTTGATCAAACGACACAATTTTTCACCCGAAACGGCTTCAAAGGCTTCATCCCTGCTGCCCCATTTGAAGAGCTATAGAAAATCCGATTTGATACTCGAATACCTTAAGCAGAGCGGCTTTTCAATGCCTCATTTGGAGAAGCTGATTGAAAGGGTTCCCCATGTTCTATTGTCTTGCCTTGATAGAACCATCAAGCCTAAGATTCAAATGTTTCATGACCTGGGTTTTTCATCCTATGATATCGCGGACTTACTATCCGCAGATCCTTGCCTTTTGACCAGGAGGTCTGCCAGTCGGCTTGGCCGATCAGTTCGAGCCTTAAAGAGTGTTTTAGGATCAGATTCATGTGTTCTCAAGGCGTTGAAAGCTTGTAATTGGTTCTTGAAACGTGATTTAGATGAAACTCTGGTGCCTAATGTAGAACATATGATTGGATGTGGAATTAGTCCGTCCCAAATTTCACCTGTTGTTTGTAATTTTCCGAGGTTTTTCCTGCATAGTCCAGAGATTATGAAGGGATTTGTGAAGAGGGTTGATGAAATGGGAATTGAACGAAGTTCTAAGATGTTTATTCACGCTGTTCGGGTAGTGAGCTCTATGTCCATCAACAAATGGAAATTGAAGTTGAAGCTCTTTCGTAGGTTAGGCTTTTCAGAGGAAGATATTTTGAAAGCTTTCAGGACTTCGCCACAGGTTTTCGCTGTATCTGATAGAAAAATATTGGAGGTTGTGGACATTCTTCTCTGTGAAGGGAAGGTTGATATATCCTTCTTAATTAAGCACCCATCACTGGTTACCTATAGTGTTGAGAATAGAATTAAACCCCGCCTAAAGGTTGTGGATTTTCTCAAAGCAAATAATTTACTAGTGAGGGAACCCCGGTTGACAACTGTTTGCAAAATATCTGAGAAGAACTTCTATATGAAATATGTCATTCCCCATTATGCTTTGGTTGGTGAATTATACACATCCACACTAACATGATTGTTTCTCATTCTTCTGCTTGACAATCAGAATGTGAAGAACTTACAGGAGTCGGACAAAAACACATCTACAATAGGCGGATTGCTTATAGTGCTTTTGATTTAGAATTAGAATTTCAAGAAACTATGGCAGTTGGAAAAAAATAAACATCCAGTGGATTATAAGGATCCTAGAGAGATTTTGATCCAACATTATATTTTCTTAGGAAATGGAGAATTCTAGCTATTTTTGCTCTTTAAATGTATGTTGACCTTACTCTTGTCATTTTAGTTGATGTTGTATTGGAGAGCTCAAATGACAATGTTTGACGTTTATGTTATACATCTCTTCTTTCATGTCTTCTTACTCTTTGCTCATGATGTCCACGGTGCTTATTATGAAACTTTTAGACTTTTATCTTCTTTTGAATTAGCAATTTCGAGTTCATCCTTTATATGGTTCTTCATTTATTTTAAGTGACACTTCTGACTAACAGAATAATAAGGCAGCATACTTGCTCATGCTACAATCACGTAAGTATATGGGATTGGAACTTCAATTCTCATACAGAGGTGATTATGTATAATGTTACAGGCTGTATTTCTGTTTTTCATCCCTCTGCTTGTAAGTGTTTGCGTGCCTGCTTACACACAAGGAGCTTGGGTTTTGTCCTTTTGACTTGGGTTTTGCTTATTGGACCTATGTAGTGCATTTCCATTGAACGTATGAATCATTGTATCTAGTTACAAAGTGCTCCCATCAATGATTAGCTTGTTAGAATTCCCACAATGGAGATTGTGGCTCTTCATGTTCTTGAGTATTAAGCAGATTGACCTATCAAGTTAAGGGTAATTAGTAGATTGTTTATTTTAATTTATGGTAGAGGTTATATTTTATATTCCATGACGGGAGGAATATGAAAGGATGTAAGCTAAAAATCAAAGGATCTCGTCAAGACTCAATGCCCCAAAACTCGAATGTCTTAATTGTATAACCCTAATTACTTGAGTAGACTCTACTTTAAGACCTATAATTATTTGTTTAATTAACCAACTTAAGCTCAAACCAAACGCCAGGATGTGAACCCAAAATAAATGCTATTAAACAATTCAAATAATAATATAATATCCAACCACAGGATTCAAAAGTCATGCCTAAAAGTGAATTCGAAAACTTGCCAACCATTTGACTCAAAACCATAAGTAAAGATAAGTATCTTAATAAAAATTAGAGTATCCAACATTAAACTTTAACATGTACCAAGATTAAATTTAAATATACTCATTGGCTGGTGGCCATATATAGATTTAATTGAAACCGAAACAATTGTTAATCCGAATAATTAAATTACAATTAAAATAGCTAAAACATTCTAAAGACTATTCTCTCGAAGCATTTCTAGGATTCGAAAATCCTGGCAATTTCATCTAAGCCCACTAATATAAAAGGTTAGAAAACAAGCGGTAAGAATGAGCTTAACATTTAGCAAAGTATGAATAATTTTATATATGAATGTATATATTGAATGCAACATGCAGGAGATGATGTCATGATCAAAATTTGAAATGTTGATAATATCAAATCCTTGATAAAGTATGCAAAATTCGTAAACGAGAATAAGAACATCAAATTTCATCACATCAAACATGCCAAAAACCGTAGAAATATATAGTACATGCTAAAAATCATATAAGCACTAAAAATTGTACGATGCGAAAATCGATCAATACTTGTGGAAACATGAAATATATATAAATCATTCAAATATATAAAAATCAATGATTGGTGATGACCATACTAATATAAGTTGAATAACAAAGATCGGCTTATGATTGTTTATATGTAACCAAAGGCCATACGTTATTATTCACATCTCGTGGGTAAACCAAGTACATATTATTCTCTATAGTTGGGGTCAAATGCCACTATTCTGACTTGTGGATGTTATGTTTGACCTTCGATTTATAAATAATATATTAGGATATATTCAAATATATTTTGTTAATTTTTTATATGATCCTTATTTGGTAAGAATTGAAAACTCTACATAAAATGCAACTATACATACATTTTCTCAAATTGGAGAACAAATTACTTTATCAAAGTCAAAGTAAAGTTTTTACCAAATTTTTTTAAAATAAATGATATGTAGGAACAATGGTGTAAAAATTGTTGACATGCATAGTGTAAGTGTGAAATTTAGTGACATGTAAAAACATTTATATAGAATTGTCAGTCTTTAAATATGACTTGTATAAATTTAATATATGAACTTTATAAAATTTCATAAAATGGGAGTAGCTTTAAATACATAAAAAGTACAATCAATTTGAGTAAGAAAATATTATATGCATGAAAATTTGAACAAGATATGCTCAAAGTTTCAGAAAAGTTCAACAATGAAGGAAGAAAGGGGTTCAAATTTACTTGCCTTCACTTAAATTTACTAAAGAATTGTTCGATTTCTCCTAAAATTTACCATCTCCTTCTCTATCTTCTTCTCTCTCTCTTTTCCTCTTCTCTTTCTCTTTCTTCTCTCAAAACATAGCATAAAATGAGCCAAAATTGGTCAGAAGGTCTATTTATAATAAATTGGCGCATATGTGTTGCTCAAGCCCCATCTTTTGAAAATTTGAACTCGTTCTTTGATATATGTTTAAATTTCATAAATCCTCAATAGTTCATACTCAATAATGTGTGAAAAATCGTAGATGTATTTATGAAGCATTGATATGTGAAAAACATTATGGACCTCACCTAGGCTTGGGGGCAAGGCTAATTTATAAGCTACTTTTCCGAATCTTTCCAAAATTTTAAATAGTCCATTAAACTTTGACTTTAATTTTCCCTGCAGCCCAAATCAAAAGACTCATTTCGTTGGTGATATCTTCAATAATGCATGATATTTGACCTCAAAGCTCAACTTGGACTTTGTACGATCTACATAACTTTTGTGTCAGCTCTGAGCAACTTGAAGACAATCTCAAATTATATGGATTTTATCTGAGGTTTCATGCATTATCTCTGGTCCCAAAATACTCCTATCTCTAATTTCCTTCCAATGGATTGGGAGTGACATTTCCTTTCGTATAACGTTTTGAAAGGGGCCATACCAATGCTTACTTGATAACAATTGCTGTAGGCAAACTCGGCTAGTGGTAAGTAGTCATTCAAATTTCCTTTCATCTCTACGGCTGATGCTCTTAATATGTCTTGTAGAATTTGAATCATTCATTTTGATTGTTCGTTTGTTTAGAGAAGATAAGCCATGCTAAACTTCAAATTGGTGCTCAACTCCCGATGTAAATTCTTCCAAAATTTAGATGCAAACCTTGGATCACAATCTAACACACTTGAGGTTAGGATCATGAAGTGTGACAATTTTGTTTATGTAGAACCTCACCAAACAATCCTATGAAATTGTCATTCTCATAGCAATAAAATGAGTTGACTTGGTTAGTTGAACAACGATCACACATCATCATGATTTCTTGACTTTTTTGACAAATTCATTATAAAGTCTATCGTTATATGCTTCCACTTCCAACTAGGGATTGACATGGGTTGCAAAAAATCAAGCAGCTTCTTATGCTCGGCCTTTATTTGTTAGTAAAATATACACTGTCCTACAAAAGCTGTAATTTTTCTTTTTATGTTTCTCCACCAAAAGATCTTTCATAAATCTTGGTATATTTTATCAATTCTTTGGTTGCTAATGTACTTGGATCGATGGGTCTCATTCAAAATTTCTTTTATTAATTTTCATAATTGGATACACATATTTGATCCTGAAACCTTAACACTTTGTTAGTCTAAATGTTAAATTCATCTCTTAACTCCCTACTCAAATCTCCGGCTATGTCTACCAAGAATAGATTATTTATTTATATTTCTTTAATTTTTTTGATTATCTCCGGTTGTACTTAAAAATATGACAAGGTCACACGTGTACCTCAAGAATGTCTTCTGATGTCGTGTTCCTTTATGTTATCAAGCATCTCCATTTCTTTAATCTTCAAATGAGCCATCACATTGGTTGCCTTACGACTCAAGCCATCTACTACTACGTTGGCCTTCTTTGGTTGATATTGAATTTTACAATCATTGTCATTTTATAGATCTATCAATCTCTTTTGCCTCATGTTTAGCTTTTTTTAAGAGAATTGATACTTCAAGCTTTTATCATCCGAATGCACCAAATATCTTTCTCCATATAGATGGTTTCTCCAAATTTTCAGTGCAAAGGTGATTGCCGCTAATTCTAAGTAGTGTGTAGGGTAATTCCTTTAATGAGTCTTTAACTATCTCAATCCATCAGCAATTATCTTTCCATGATGCATTTGTATGCACCCTAGCCCATTCTTAGACCCATTGCACTAAACGACATATCATTCAGATCCATCTGGAATGGCTAAGATCAAGGCAGTCATCAAATGATTGTTCAACTCCTGAAAACTCCTTTCGCAGTTCTTGTCCCAATGGAACTCCACCTCTTTTGCATTAGGGTCAGTAGCATTATAGTCCTCAAAAAATTCTCCACAAATCTTTAATAATTTGTCATTTTAAGAAAACTTCGTACTTCTATTACTGTTGTTAGTCGACTCTAACTTGACACTGCTTTAATCTTTTTTGAATCGACTGAAATACCTCCTATTGAAAACTACGTGACTTTGAAAAATCATTTTCTGGAGCCAAAATATACATTTTTTCAACTTAGCATAAATTCTATCTTTAAGTGTTTGTAAAGCAACCTCAAATGGACATCGTGCTTTTCATAACTCTTCGAATATATTAATATATTAGCAATAAATAACACCACAAATTTATCGAGATAGGGTTAAAATACCTGATTTATCAAATCTATAAATGTTGTAGGAGTATTAGTTAACTAAAAAGGCATTATTAAAAAAATTGTAATGATTGTTCCTTATTAGGAAAACTGTCTTTGCCATATCCTCCTTTTTAATCATCAGCTGATGATAATTCAATCGAATTTCAATCTTTGAAAACACTTGGACCCTTTGCAATTGATCAAGCAAATTGCCTATCCTTGGCAACGAATACTTATTTTCGATAGTTATCTTATTCAGCTCTTAATAGTTTATACAGAATTTCATAAACCCATCCTTATTATTCACAAACTGAACTAGTGCACCCCAAGGTGACATTGGTCGAATGAGGTCCTTTTCAAATAGCCTTTGTACTTGTTTTTTCAATTCTGACTGTGCCATTCTATATGGGGCTTTAGAAGCTGGCGCCTATCTTGGCATTACCTCTATCTCAAATTCAATTTCTTTATTCGGGACAAACCAGGCAAATCCTCCGAAAATATATCATTAAATTCTCTTACTATAGGAATTCCTTCTATCGGCATATTACAATTATTGGCAATGGTAACATTGGTTAGGTATCTTTGACACTTTATCAAATGGCATGCATGTAGGGTCGAAGTCATGTAGGCTAATTATTTTTGTTTTATTCCTTGAAAATAGAAAGGTTCACAAACCAAAATTGTAAAATACACCATCTTGAGGAAACAGTCCGTATTATTATGATCGCATGCCAACCAATTCATGCCTAATATTACATCAAAATCATGTATGTCTAGAAAAATTAAATTTACCATCAATTCAAACCCGTTTATCTAAACAATATATAGGGTATACAATATTTGTTATTAGGGATGTACTCATAGGCATAAACGCTACTAATAATAGTCTATGATCCTGGAGTGAATGCAAATAACATACGAACTTAGGGAATGTAAAAGAATGTGTAGACCTCTGGTCCAACAATACATGTGCGGAAGTCTTAAAAATTATAAGGTTTTCCTTCTACCACCAAAGAAAATGCATCCGCATTCTTCGCCGTCACTGCAAAAGTTTTTCCCGAAATACTTGATTTTCTATCTGTTTGCCTCAAAGGATAAGGGCAATCTTAGATCATATAGCCGGATTGGCTACAGTTGAAATGTGCTCCCGTTTACTTGTAACAAGGCTTGCCTTCATGTAGTCTTTCAAAATGTGGGTACACGGGCTTTGGTTGCTTCTTGCCCAATGCGCCTTAGAGTTCAGCTCCTGCCTTTGTCCTCTTGTCATAAGACTTTGATATTTTGTGAGATCTACCTACCCTCGAACGTTAGCCTTCTCGGCTTGCACTCTTCGTTTCAAAAAACTTCTCTCTTCAACAATTGCTCATAAAGCAAGCCCCAATTAAGGATTTCCCCATACGTCCTTAATATCAAAGCCACCAATTACTTCCAAAGAGTGTCATTTATCCTTTGTAAAAATTTCATTGCTCTTCTCGTCTTGTTCATCACCATGTGTGGAGCATGACAAGCCGATTCATTGTATTTGGTGTCATTCCACCTCGGATTTGTTTCCCTGCCGCAAATGGGTAAACTAGTCCTCCTGTTCCTATAAAATGTGTTCCACGGAATTTGCTCATTCTCTAATTCTAAGATCTTTTTCTTTATGGCTCACGAATGGCCTATCTCTTTGTCTAGCTTATGTCAGGTAAATTTCATTTTACCTTCTTTCGGGTAGTTAATTATTTCAAAGACTTTCTTAATGCGTTGGATTTAAATCTCCACCTTAGTCGGATCTAGATCTTTCAAAAACTTTGGCCCCTTTTTATTTGTAAAGCGATCACAAGTTGTCAAAGCCACTCCCGGATTTATCAAAATCAGCTCCAGATTTGGCCGTTTCTTGACCATCTAATCCATTACTTCTGCTATCCTTGCCATATTGACAAGATATTCATCCTTCCTACTAGATGCTGCTCCATCTAATCCAACCGACGTTTTTATACCTACCATGACACAATTAACCATCTTAACTCCTCAAATCAATTAAGACAATTTTCTTATGACTCTGTTTTATATCAATCTTGTCAAGATCTAATGTCCCAAAATCTGAATGTCTTTATTATATAACTCATAATTACTTAAAATTAGACTTTACTTTAAGACCTAAAATCATTTGTTTAATTAACCGACTTAAACTCAGATCAAACACGGTACGCAAACATAAAACAAATACAATTAAACATTCCAAATAATAATATAATATCTAAATATAGGATCCAAGGGTCACAGCCGAAAGTGGCTCTAGATAGTCACCAACTATTCAACTCAGACTATAAATAAGGAAAAGTATTTTAATCAAAATTAGAGTATCCAACATCAAATTTCAATATATAGAGAGATTAATTAAAGATACTCATCGGCCGATGGCCATGTGCAGATATTAATTAAAACCAAACAACTATTGATCTGAATAATTAAATTGCAGTTAAAATAGTGAAAACATTATGAAAACTATTCTCCTGAAGCCTTTCCATGATCCAAAAATTCCTGCAATTTCATCTGAAGTCACTAAACTAGAAGATTAATAAACAAGTGGCAAAAGTGAGCCTAACATTTAGCAAAATATGTATAATTTTATATACGAATATATATATCAAATGCAACGTGTGGGAGGCAATGTAATGATCAAGATCTGAAATGCTAATAATATTAAAATCTTGATAAAGCTTGTGAAATTTGTAAATGAGAATAACATCAAATAGGATCACAACGAACATGCCAAAAACTGTATAAATATAGAGAACATGCTAAAATCATATAAACATTGAAAATTGTACATGTGAAAATTGATCAATACGTGTGGAAACATAAAATATACAAAAATTACCCAAACATATAAGAACCAATGATCGGTAATGAGCTCACTAATAAGGGTTGAATATCGAAGATCTGGTTTTGATTGTTTCCACTCAACCAAATGCTATATATCATTATTCACAACCTATGGGTGGATCCATTATATATTATTCCCTATAGTCGGAGTCAAACGTCACTTTTTTGATTTATAGATATTAGGTTTGACTTTCGATTTATAAATAATGTATTAGGATATGTCCAAATATACTCTATTAATTCTCCAGGATTGTCATTATTTGGTTAGAACTAAAAATTCTACACAAAATGCAGATATACATAAATTTTCTCAAATTAAAGATCAAATTACTTCATCAAAGTCAAAGTAGAGTTTCATCAAATTTTCTTTCAAATTAATGACATGTAGGAACAATGGTGTAAAAATTGTTGACATGTAGAAACATAACTATGAAATTTAGTGACGTGTGAGAACATTTATACAGAAATTTCAGTATTAAATATGATTTGTATGAATTTAAAATATGAGCTTTGTAAATTTTCATTAAATGGGAATATATTTACATGCATACAAAGTATAATTAATTTGAGTAAGAAAATATTATATGCATGAGTATTTGAATAAGAAATACTTAAAGATTTCAAAAAAGATCAGTAGTGAAGGAAGAAGTGGGTTTAAATGTACTTGCCTTCATTTGAATTCGCCAAAAAGTTGCTTGATTTCTCTTCAAATTCACCTCTTCTTCCTTCTTTCTCTTTTCCTCTTTTCTTTCTCCCTCTTCTATCAAACATGGCAAACAATGAGCCAAGATCTGCCTGATGGCCTATTTGCAGCAAACTGGCACACGTACGCCAGTCAAGTGTAGAAGTGAAATTTGTATTGCACATGAACTCCTACCAAGCTTGTATTAGGCACCAAATTTGGTCTAAACACATGATCGCCACTCATGCGCACTTTAAGTGTCATTGTTTTGTCCGAAACCCATTTATGTGTGGGTTAGTTGCACGTCAGGTGCCACTTTGCCCTAACTCACTTCGGTCGAACAATTAACTTTACCTGAATCTGCAATTAACATTGAAAATTCATCATTTTAATTAAATTTAAGATCATTTAAATAATTTTCAGGATACATACCTTATAGGTCCATAGCCTAGTGCACGTGTGCGCGCGCACACACACACACACATATATATGAGGTTCATGCATCTATAGACATTGTCCTAACGACTGACTAGGAAAGGACTAGAGGATCTGTATCCATCTATTTTTCCCTGCGTAGAACATGTATATATTTGATTGATGTTCATAAGATAAAAAGATATTATGTGTATCCATATATTTGATTGATATTCATGAGAAACTCAGGAACAACATATATCATTGTGTAGCAACTTGGTAAATGCTTATTCTAACGCTTTCACAGTATGATTTACAGACTGTCCACTAATAACCCATATGACTGGCTTCTCTTCTCGAGTCATTTCATGATTGTAATTTTTAAATGATGTTACACGTGGACACCATATATCTGTCTCTGAGTCATACACTTTTATGTGGATATCTACCTAATGCTGCCTTTGCCTCCTGTTATTGTATTTTAACTGGTTGTTTGTTAATGCGATTCGTAGACTGCCCATTAGTATGGCATGGTTGTTGCAAAGTCATTTTGGAATTCTCTTGGCCTTTCCTTCATTCTGAGGTCACGTTACTACCTTCCCCTACAATGGAAGGCATTTGATTCCTGATCTGCCGTCACCAGCTTTCCAATTCTCAATGGTGCTTCTCTTTCTTGCATGGGGAGGTTTCTGCAAGATCGGATCAAATATACTGGGTTCCTCCTGAGAATGCTTTGATTTCCTATCTGCTCAAAGGAACAGAAAAGCCATGGCTTCTGCTACTTGTGTTTTCCTCTTCCATTGTGATTCCTCTTTCTTGGTATGGTAGCTGGCATTCTGTTTCTTCTTCTTAATCCTAAACATCCAACCTAAGATGCTGAGCATGCCGATCCAACGGACCCTCGTCTGTAATGCTGTAATATTAAACTGAGAACTTATTATCCAAAATGATTTGCCCATGACAACGAAAGCGTGGGAAGACAGTAAAGCTTCTGGGAAATTTGAAAAAATCTACCTGGGCAGCAAGAACTCTGGTTTTTCTTGGGATAGTTCTCTATCAATGGTACAGAGGCAACAATGCCAGATAGGATCGGGAAGAGCATGAAAGGCAGAAAGTGGAAACTTGTGGTGTCTTTGGAGATACTGATTAAAAATACTGCTAATGTACCAGTAGGCTCATTGAAAGGAGAACAAATGAGCTCGCTGTTACCAACAAATTTACAGTAGACTGAATGACAAAAGGTTTACACATTACCGCATAGAGTTGCAGTACCAAACACTAGGCAGCAAGTTTGAGACAGATGATGGTAATGGTGCTGCTAGATTCAAGGGGTTTTCTAGGTCTGTAAGGGATTTTTTTCCATCTGATGGCATGTACTACTCTTTTTTTATAGTGCTAACCCCAACCCCTCCCCCCCTTTTTTTAACTCAAACACTGTGATGTACTCGTAAGTTATGCCAAGTCATGCTGGGATCCATTCCCAGCATCACTATTTTCTCAGGCAATTTCTAGTTTGAAAAATGAGCTGGATATTACTAGGCTAGGTTCAGGTATTGTATCACAAATCATTAGCCTAATTACAAGCTGATTAGATATTTTGCTTTGCCATTGGTATTGAAGTTTCTGGGAAAGAATTAAATGAGGGGGTAGAATCATTGAATCCAATTATGATCAATCTGAATCTCTTTAGTTGCTACTATATCCTGTCAGGCCTCAATTTTAGACATGATCAGAACTTGCGCCCAAAGTATTGCTATTATTTGTTCATTTAACCTCTAAGTACTGACCTGCATTTACAAAATAATGACATTTAAAATAAAATAAGAAAACACAAGTACAACGTGTCAATACTTTACTCCATGGCATACGTCCTATAATCTAGATGTGAAGACTTTAAATCATAACTTTGTCTCGTCCGGATCATGGTCTGTTTTATTGCTTGAAAGAAAGAGTTAATAGGCGAGTCCCAAATAGCTTAATTGGCCCAGGTATCTAGTACTTACAGGCTTTTGATACGAGCTACGGGTTTTTCTCTCCTAGCCCATTACAATTATATTTAGAGGAGCATGGGGGATTGTGCTGGAGAGTAGGATTCCAACCTCCCCAACTTTTGGGTCCTTTTTCCTCCAATAATTTGCATTTGACCGTAGTGTGTGAGATTTGTATTATAATAGATGAATCATATATGTCTGTGTGTGTGTATATAAGCTATCTTATTTATATAATGGGAATATCCAATCAATAGTATAGCTTAGAAGAGTTCATACACGATACTTGTTATTACTATTTGCTAGGAGTTTATAAATGATAATTGCTGTTAAAGTCAATGGCAAATGGGTTGATTCGCAGGGGGAAAGTAAGGGGGATAGGGAGTGCTTCTAGATTTATCAAAGTATTTGGATGCATGCTGCTTACAGAATTATGGAAGATGATCCCTTCTACTCTATTATATGTGTGTATCATGATGGCAAAGCTATAGATTCAAAAGTTACCTCACAAAAGGAAGACCCATTTTTGTGAGAATCTGGTAACCAATGAATGAGGCACTGCTTTTGGAAAAGTGCTATGCACGCTAGTTCCTTAGTTTATTAATAGGAAAGAGAACAAGATTGCAGGTTTTGTAAAAGCAATTCTTTAGTTACATAGTTTATTATTAGTAGAAAAGAAGATTGCAGGTTTTGTAAAAGCAATTTTTTTTTCTCCTTCCAAGGATTCTAACCTCAAATCATTGCTGCCCACAATTAATTCAAAGTTCTTGAAGCTACCTATAATATCTTAGTAGCACTCTTCCTTCTTAATTGATTAGTAGCTCCTAATAGTAAGTGGACAAGTGATTTGGCTGGTCCGAAATTATTTCTGGAACATATCACATCAAATCGAATGTGAAAGTAATGATCACACGTCTTCCTTCAAACTCAGCACATGGGCTTGGTGTCCCAAATTCCAAGGGCTTGACATCTTGATGGCAAAGTGGTCACTTCCTTTAATCAGGAATGAACCCTCTGATGCTTTTAAGTGGCAAGACAATGTTACTTTTTCTCTCATTGAACGACTCAATTCTTTTTATCACCCTCCAATCAGTACAAAGTATTGCAATATTCTTTCTTTACTTAGCCTAAGAACCTCATCTATTTTTTTTCCCAAATAAAGGCAAGTTTGGCTCCTATATAAAAGTAACTTCTCTACAATATTAGGACGAGGATGTGCTGAGTGTGACTTTTAATTATCAGACTTAATGATGTAGGCACCCTTGTGCAGGGTCATCTTTTAGGGTTTGGTTTGACCTAACCAAATTTACTCCGATCTTGGCTTATGATGTATAAGATTAGGCTAGCAAAACTTGTATCATAGTTAAAGACATCTCTGCTGCAAGGGTGGGGCAAGATGCAGTGCCCCTGGTGCTTTAAATGGTGCAGTGAAAAGTAGAATCCTATTATTCAGACATCTTATCCCTCTGCACCCTTTGACATGGTCATCTGCCTCAGCTATGGGAATTCAGCCTAGGCACCTGTGAATGGCCTAAAAGCAGTACTCTTATTTATTAGGGCAATGATTCCACCAATTGGCCATTCATTGTTTTAATATGGAGGACGGTTGCCTTCAGAAAATCATTGGTAGGGGCAGGGGGCACCAATAATGTCCTTCATAAACCCCATTTTTAACAGTAAAAAAATGACTACTTTCTGCGGATCCCCAGGAGGAGAGGGAAAAGGCTGAACAGCAGGGGACCATCCGGCGGGAGCGGACAGTTTGACATGTAAAAGGTTCGATGCAGCTTAGAATGATGGATGGAAAGCAAGCAAGCATGCATGCTGCGGAATTGGGGAGTGGGGGCATCACATAAAGTTCTTCCCATTAAGGGGTTTATGCTATTGTTTTTCAAGGGGCAGCTCTTTCTATTGTCAGATGTGAATCTTACTCGACTCTGTTTGGTTGCTCTAAAGGCTCTGTGCCACATGTATTATTATTTCTCTCAAATTCTTCCTCCAGAAAGTACTTTACAGTGGTGAAAGTAGGATTGCTCTTCTGAGATGGAACATACTATGCATAGCAATAGAAAACAATAGATACATATTATTATTTATCATTATTAGTTCGTTCATCTTCCAGGACAAGTAGTTATTTTGCTAGTTTTCTGGACAAATTAGTTTTCTTTTTTTTTTTTAAAGTTATGAATTCCTTCGAGGTTTAGTCAATCAAGAAAATGAGTTATTGGGAAAGTTAGACAGCATGGCAACATGGCTAACGTGGGTAGACAACGCTCTTGGCGCAACTAAATGGAGATCTTTATTACTTGAGGAGGGATGAGCATTTTGATCGAAATCTATAGACCTTGTAAATATTTCACATTTGAGAAGCCTTATTCGTCCTTGGGGCTACCATCATAATTAGGGTAATTATGACATTCATTATGAGGTGATGGTCCTTTATTATGATCTATTTATGCAATTAGGATCTACTTTTATGATTCTGATGGATCCTGTAATCATATGGGTTAGCCTAGAGAAGAGTATGTCCGTCGGCATGTCTAGGGAGCTGAAGCCCAACAAGGTCTTGTGTGACGCGAAACCTAGAGGATGCCATTGCGTAGCCCAACTCGTGATAGGCAGGAAAAGAAAGGCATCAAGCAAGCCCAGTAGACCGTCTTTGTGAACTAGCCAATCATGGCGCAGGGAGCTTTCCAACTTAGCGTTCAGTAGCCTGATCAGAATAAAGCTCGTATGCAAGAGACACTTGCCGTGGCAGTGGAGGCAGCTTGGCAAATATGCCGAAAAGTGGCCCACAATCGCCTGAGCACCCCTGAATGGGCAATTGTCATTGCAGGTGAACGTACTAGTAGGACCACCCACGATTGCACAATTGCTCCTAAACGACAACTGTCATTGATGGCTTTCACTGTCACACAGACAGCTTGGCGAATCTTTGCAGGGTAGCTGTCACTAGCCATTGACGCCTAAGATACGCAGAATCAACACTAACCTTACAAATACCCTTTTATCCCTGCCGATGAAGAGGGAGAACGATCATTAATCTTAATTGCTCAAAAAGAACAAAGAGCTCTCTCTTGCTCTCGAAGCCAACAATTCTGAGAGGGAACTATCTTTCTCTCTCCCCCCCCTTTTGTCACAACCGCTTCCTTGCGAGTGTACTCAAAAGCCGCTCCCCGTTGAGCGTAATTGTCGGAGCCAAGACCTCTGCTATGACATTCATTCTCTTCACCCGTGCATCCTCCATTTTTCTTTTCTTTCAGAAAGATATTTAACTCAAACGTCGTAGGATAAACCGAATAAGTCTCGCAAATCCTCTAACTTCTTATTTGTTCATTATGTTATGCAAGACTCAGGTTATTGAAGATGGAGACCCCATTTGAGCTTGACCTGTTGTGGAAGATCATGAGGCTCCTTAATTCGTACAACAACCCGAATCTATGGATATATCATTAGCATAATCTATGGAAAACAATTTAAAAAATTTAATCACCATGTTTGCAAAGAAAACATGGTCAACATCAAAGCACAAGCTAGCATGCTGGCTAGGGACACCATCGCTCAAGGTGACGACCCCTCAGTGGATAGCCATGCAGGCGGGCGGCTTGAACTTGATGTGCACGCGCTCGTTGCCCAAATGAGAGATGTGTTCAAGATGCTCCAAACAATCAACGCGCGTTTGAACGAACAGCAGTTGGGGACTCACGCATCCGTCATACAAGCTTCGGCCTTGAAGCGAAGGAACTGGGGAAAGAGGCACCTGGCAGAGAAGACCCCGCAGTTCGACAACGCTGAGGCCCGCGCGGCCTCAAGCAGTAGGGTTCGGACATGGTTGGAGGGCTGCCTAAGTTATAGGATGCAAAGGGGCAGCCTGGAGCAGCAGAATTCTCACTACTCCCATAATGACAGGAGGTCCTCAATCCAAGAAGAAGCTTCTTATAGTACACGGCCACCACGGGCTAGTGGTCATTGGAACCCACATCATTCTCCAAACCATTCAGAGTTGAGGATGTTTTTCAATACCAAGAGGATTGCTTCCTCTCCTCGGATAGAGGAGAGGGTGGACAAAATATAGCAACACGTGTTTTGGGGAGGTGGTAGACACTCCATGGATCTGAGGAGATCGTCGTTCATGATGGAGATCTAGACGCCTTTGCTCCCTCAGAAATTCAAGATGTCGGACCTGAAACCTTATGACGGGAGTTCCGACCAATGGATCACTTTTATATTCTGTTAAGTTTCCAAAGCCTTGGTGAAGCTGCCATATATCAGTGCTTTTCTCTGACCTTCAAAGGGGACGCTCGCACCTGATTCTACAACCTTTAGCTGAAGTTGATTCGGTCGTTCGAGATGCTTGCTGATTGTTTCCTGTCATAGTTCTCCAACTGGAGGGAAGAGAAGCAACCGTGGCATCTTGTTTGCCTCCGACAAAAGCAAGATGAAAGCTCGAAGCGCTTCCTTGCCTAGTTCACCGCCGAGGCCCAAAAAATATTCACGCTCACTGAAGATGTGAAGTTGAGTGCCTTCATCGTGCTTTGGAGCGGGAGGATTTCTTTAAACACCTAGCCCATCAAAACCCTCAGGTCTTCCAAGAGGTTGAGACCATCACCCGAGTACACATAGCGGCTAAGAAAGCCAACGAAGCAAAGCAGTTAGAGTGCACAAACTGATCCCCTGAGGGGCTAGCAAAGGGGAAAAAGAGGAACGGAGACAAAAATCACTCTCGGGGCCCTCGGAAGTAGCCGTGGAGTGAGTTTGATGTTCGGAAGGAGTTCAAGCCCCAAAATCTCACCCATCTTAACGACACTCGTACCAACATCTTGATACAGATCTGGGATACTCAGCCCTTTACCCGTAGCGTCCGGGCAAATAAAGTTCCTCATAGTCGACATCAACTATTTCACTAAATGGGTTGAAGCTGCCTCGCTGGTGCGAATCATCGAGAAGAATATCATTAATTTTGTTCGCCAAAGCATCGTATGTAGGTTTGGGATTCTCAACATCATAGTGATCGATAAAAAATCCCAATTTACCAATAAGCAATTCACCAAGTATTGCGCAAGTTTGCGGATAAGACTAGTTGACACTTTTGTCGCCTACCCATAAACCAATAGTCAAGGGGAAGTGATGAACCGCATGTTGCTACACGGGCTGAAAACGAAGTTAGAAGACGTTGGCAGCTCTTTGGCAGACAAGCTGTTGTCTGTGTTGTGGTCGTACAAGACGACGCCTAGGAAACCAACCCGCAAAACATCCTTCAACTTATGTTACGGGACTGAAGTAGTCATTCCAGTGGAGGTTGGGCTGCCCAACTTTCGAGTCGAATGCTTTGACTCGCTCAATAACTTTCGAAGGCTCAGAGGGCACCTTAACCTAGTCGAGGAGGTTCGAAACACAGCACGCCTACGAACAGTGGCCTACCAGTAACGAGTCGCGTTGTACTGCAACAAGAAAGTGAAAACCCGTCAGTTTGAAATGGGGGACCTAGTCCTACGAAATATAGAGGTAATGGGTCAGATCGCTAACAAGAACAAGCACTCTCCCAACTGGGAAGGACATTGCCTCGTCTCAGTAGTCCTTTAAAACGATGCGTACAAGCTGTGCACCTAGAATGACAAGCTAGTCCCAAAGATATGGAATGTCTCTCACTTCAAAAAATGCTACCAGTAAGGCTCTACCATGCCCAAGTAAGGCTAACATGTATCATCCGGAATTATTATAAAATATACCATGTTTCAATTAATAAAATGATTGTTGTTTATCCTTGATTGTTTATATGAATGTTTGTTTGCCACTTTATAAGATCGAATGGCCTAGACTTCCCCTAGGTCAAATGAACCTTTGTCCACTCACAACTCCACCTATGAACGATCAAAGAATCTTGATTCTACCACCGAGCGGCCCATACGTGATCAGACTCAAAACTTTAGGGGGGTTATAACACCTAATTGGTGAATAAAAAAAAAAGAGGAGAGAAAAAGAAGGAAAAGGAAAACTCAACATGAACATATGAGCAAAAGGGACAATGATCACTGTGGTCTAGCTCATTTTATTACAAGATCCAAACTATACAAAGTGGGACATCCACCCAAGAGGATACAAAAACCGCCTATTGCCCTGACGAAGGAACATGCTCAACATGGGGATCCTTAGCAAACGAAATGAGGGCGCCATGTCACCTTTAGCAGGTCCAAGCAGCTCTGATCGGAGCTAGGTGCTAGCGTTTCTTGAATGAAGGCAACAGGAAAGCTTGGGTCCACCAGGCGCACTATCTACTAGTAGAGACGGACACTTGCCCAGTATTAAGCCTCCATCAACTAGCCAACCTTGTTAGGGCTAAGTCAGACCCTGAGCTCGCCCTTGAGCAGGAGATTCTCCTCCTAGAGACGAGTATGGCTTTGCTTAGCCCCACAGAGTGCATCCCAACGGAAAGCAATCCTCGCCCTGAATTCGGATACCTCGCAATCGAGGTAGGTGGCCCTCTCTTCACTCTGATTCGCCCGGTCTTCCACCTCTTCGAGCACCGCCGAATAGGTGTATGACTGGGGCAGGCTGCCGACGATGGTGATGCACTCGCAGAGCCTCTCCTGGACTTGCAAAAGGAAAGCATGTCAGCCAAATAACAACAGAAATTGGAAGGTGAAACAACAAGTTGTGCAGTTGGTACCTCAACGAAGGACGGCCTCCCTAAAGGTGGACAACTCAACAAAGTGGCTAAGACCCTTAGGGCATCATGTGCCAGGGGCTTAGAACCGAACGCCACGGGGGCCTCTCAAATCTCACACACTGGACCCTTAGAATAGGGCACCTCCGTAGCCTCTGCAACACCTTTGGCCCCAATTGCTTCCAGAATCTCAGGCTCCAGGGACTCTGGATGAGGTCCTTCAACAACCTTCGTGGCTCCACCCGCTTCAACCACCTCCTGGATCTCCAGCTTCGAGGACTCGGGCAGGGCATTTCGGCGGCCGCAGTAGCCCTAACAGCAACCTCATCCTCCATTGCTTCGGTGACTGTGCCAACCATCATCGCCTCAACGGTCACATTAGCCGCCTCGCTAGCCTCGACGGCCGCCCTTGCTTGGTCCTCGGCAATCCAGTCCCCGTGGGAGACCTCCTTAGCAAAATTAACAAGAAGGTTGGGTACAAGGTCGTCACACGGAGAAGGAGCAATGATCGGAACCCCGTACTGGGCTAGGGTCAGTGTAGGAATTGGTTTATCCCACGTATCGACTCCCTGGGCGCTCGTAGCCAAAGCAGTAGGCGCAAATGGCTCGTCGCCCTTAGCAGACTCGAGGGCCCCAGATGCCTGACCCTACAAGGAAGGTGGGGTAGGAGCCTTTCTCTTTGAAGACTCGCCAGCTCTCAGCACCCGTGCCGAGGAGACCTGTTCGTCATTGGAGGAAGAACTGGATGAGGCCTCCCGCCACTTGGCTGCCCTGTTAGCAAAATCTTGGATGTGCAGCATCCCAAGCTTCCTCTTGGGCACAGTAGGCAGCATGGGGTCTACATTAACCCCCTTAGACGGGGATTCCCACTTGTCTTGTGTGAAGGCCTCTGTTGATAGCCAGCGACTTCTCTTGCAAAAAGTGCTGGCATGTGCCTTGACTACGTCCGTCAGCGGTTTTATCGAGTCATTTTCTCAATCTCCCACTTCGTTGGAAAAAATAGATCACACCTTGCCCCACCTATTGGAAGAGGCCCGCTCGAAAGGGACCGCCAGAAAAAAAATATCGGCCTTCCCATTTTTTTCATCGAGTCAAGGTTCTCCCCGCTCAGCTAGAACTCTGGACGATGAGAAATTGAGATCCAATCCACACCCTGGTTGAACCAAATGATCACCTTCACCAGCTTGTGGTCATGGTGGCGGATGAATACGCGCAAAGAAACCAATTACTAAATGACGCTGGAATGAATCCTCGTAATTGAAATATCCAAATCCGCAAAAATCCCATGCAACTTCAAAGCAATCAGGAAGTAAAGGCCTCCCTTCAAATGGGCCTCGTAGACAGAGATGAACCTTTGCGGCGGGGAGCATGCCTACCATCTTCACCGGGCACTGCATAGTCCATGGTATTCAGAATCTTATACTGAGCGAACAAGGACTCAACGTCGTGAGTGGTGAGAACGGATGAAATCGTGTCAACAACCTCAGCCGCCATGAAGAACCTTAAAGGGAATACGAATGCGAAGCAATTTAAATCAAGAAGGAATTGTGCGGGAAGTGATGAGAGGCGTAGGGTTTAAATAAACCAGAGCCCTAGCTCGAAATGGCATCGTGTGGGGAGAATCAACAAGTAGCACCCGTGATGGAAGTGACACATGCTCGCACTGTGAGGTGCCGTGGCATGTCTGTACCTCACTACCTGTATTGATGGCCTGATGCTTCGTTTCCTTGAGGTATAGGTTTCAAGGGCCAAACACTCCTTTTACCACGATGGCAGAACTAGTGGCGTGCGACCTCGGTAAGCCTGAGCGACCTGTTTGATGATCACCAAGTAGCGGAAAGCAATGCTCAAACTCGTCAACCACACACAACATGCAATAATAATCAAAATGATTTAGCATGTTTCATTAAAAATTCAAAATGTACATCAAAAAGGCATCTATTGACCTCAAAGTATACAAAATGCTACTTATGTCTACTACTTAGTAGAGATGCCATCCTATGGTCGAGGGCCCCCCGCGGCATAGGCATTCTACCCTCTCCCCCCGAATAGGCAATTAGTTCTCCCCGGCGGGAAGTCTCAACATTCCACGAGTCTAGGAAGCCGATAGGGAATTCTAGAGCAGCTAATGAAACTATCCGCCTGTTGAAACGGATGCCTTCCTAAAAACGTTCGTCTAGCAGCGAGGCCACCTCCTTAGGGTAGAACTTGATCCTCAACTCATTCTCGAGTGAGGCGATTTGACCCAGAGCCCAGGCATGGGCCTCAGAGTCCTCTCACGATCTCTCCATAGACTAGGATAGAGCCCGATCTAGATAGTTGGCCTGCGCCTGACTCTACAGTGCCTCCCCGGCGGCAGTGTGTATGTGACACTCCTCTTCGGTGACCCGATATGTACGCATGCGTAGCAAGCAAGCATTCTTGTCTCTTTGCAAGTGCACGACCTCCTCTATCCAGCACAGCACCCTCCGCGGCTGTCAAATAGAAAAGAGAGGCTACTGTGACAAGGCACATCGGTAGGAACTCGTACGACCTCCTGAAGAAATGAATGTACCTGCTGGGAAGACCCGACAAACTCAAGATGTGGAGGCCCTCTAGGGCCCCACGGGGCTTAGGAATTGGGGTGCTTATCAGGTCATCTTCTCTGATGACCTTCGTTATTTGCTCGTCTGCATCTCCCTCCCCAGCCAAAGGCCCAAAGATAGGGAAAAAGGATGCTCTCGGTGACGAGGCAGACGATATCAAAATGTCGATAACATCTCGGTGAGCCATCTAGGAATGCAAAGGTTGGTCTGAAGGAAAGATGGCGAGACCATGGTTAAGACGTTCACAAAAGCTAAGCAATGAAGAAAATGGTTGAAGGCTGTCGCTTAAATAGACAACGCACCAACCTGGCAACTACGTCATTTGAAGGCAATGAATGGGCGTGTCTTTTCGCCGGCACCATTAGGACGTGGCATCGCACTTCTCATCACAATCAATGAGCTTTGGCGCTCTGATTGACACGACAGTAGCACAGCTTAGCTATCGATACCCTAGCACATCACTTCCCTAGATCATAAACTAACGGCACATGGCCTTGGCAGACTCGAGGTTGGTTCGGCCAACCGCGTCCTGACCGAGCGTCAGGATAAGTTGTTGCAAGTCAAACCACTAGAAGACCGAGTCACCAATAGGGCTGAACTGTCAGGCTAGCAAGGCCCGAGGGGTCGAAGGCAGTATCAAAACGTTTAAATCATTCAAATCATGCAAGAATATTGGATCCTTGTGATGGAGACAAATAGTATTCAGTAGTTCCATTCATTAATTTCTTTTATAAAGTATAAAGCTTACATAAGTGAACGTAAAATGTAATAAGAAGGAAAAAATGCATGGAGCAATGACCCTGTGGCATTCACTCAAACAGGTTTGGAGAATACAGCCGTGATAGGGAAACAAAATGCAGTTGTCTTTTCGGAGACTATCTCCCTGTTGACCATCCTATCCAAAGACCGGATGGAGTAGGGAAGAAATGAAAAGTCCTCCCGAGGAAAGGCGAGGGGCCATTTGCCCGCTCTCAATGAGGAGGCACCCCCAGAGATTTTTCATCAAGACCAGCCATAGCTGATGGGACTAAATCAGACCCAACACGACAACGATCCCGTCCTGAGTAGGCTTTAGAAGCTCCTCCTCCGACAGCATTCGAAAGCAACCACCAGAGAGAACTGAATGCGGCGACGCTTGCCCTGGGCTTGAGAGCATGTCGGTGGGTTAGAGAGCTTTCCCTTCGAAGTTCCTCCAGCACTGGACAACCGAATGCTAGCAATGAGAGGAAGATAGCGGCAACCCTATGACCGGACCACCCTTCTTACAATAAGAGAACAGCCCGAGTAGGGAAATCACGGCAGACTTTAAATACTTCTTCGAATCTCTCAGATCTCCATCCGATCCTGGCCGATGGCAGCGTAGGTTACATGCCCACTCTGAACTCTCATACCACTCGATTGGTGAAGGATCGATTCATGGAGCGAGGTGTAAAAAGCCCCTCCATTTATAGCTAGAAAAGGGGATTGGCAAGCCATTAATACAGAAGATCGCGTCTGTTGGTGTTGTCCACAGAGAATCGGCAACTCCAGAAAATCTTTCCAAATAGAACACTGAATCACTGAGCACTCATACGGAAAGCTACGGAACGCTTTAAAAAGGAATGCATGAGCTGGCCATAGCAGGAAACGTCCCATCATCAAACACGTTGGGAACTGGTGAGACCCAGCTACCCAACATGGGGGGCTAGTGATGGGTCCTATTATTTAATTGGCCAGCCCAGAGAAGAGCCAGTTCATCGGCTTGCCTAGGGGTTGAAGCCCAGCAGAGTCCTCTGTGGCACAAAACCCAGAGGATGCCACTGCGTAGCCCAACTTGCGATGAGTAGGTGAAGAAAGGCGTCAAATAGGCCCAGTTGACTGCCCTCGTGAACCAGCCAATCACGGTGCAGGGAGCCGTCTAGATTAGCAGCCAGCAGCCTGATCATAGCAAAACGCGCATGTAGGAGACTCCTACCGTGGCAACGGAAGCAGCTTAGCAAATATGCCGAAAAAGTGGCCCATGATCACCTGACCTCCCCTAAAAGGACAACTATCATTGTTGGTGAACGTATTGGCAGGACCACCCACGGTCGTACAATCGGCCCTAAACAACAATTGCCATTGACGGCTTCTGCTATCACACAGACAACTCGGTGAATCCTCTCAAGGTTGTTGTCACCAACTCTTGGCGCCCAAGATACGCAAAATTAATGACAACCTCATAAATACCCCTTCACCCATGCCAATGAATAGGGAGAATGATCCTTACGCTCAATTGCCTAGAAAAATAAAGAACTCTCTCTCGTTCTAGGAGGCATCAATTCTCAGATGGAACTATCTCTCTCTCTCCCCCCTTTCTTACAGCCGCTCTCCTGCGAGCACACTCATAAGTCGCTTCCCGTCAAGTACAACTATCGGAGCCAAGACCTCTGCCATCACACTCATTCCCTTTACACTTGTATTATTGCACCTTACATCCTCCATCTTTCTCTTCTTTCAGAAAGATTTTTTACTTAAGTGTCGGAGAATAAATCCGAAAGTGAGTTTCGTCAATTTTCTAATATCTTGTTTGTTCCTTGTATTGCATAGGATCCAAGTTAACGGAGACAGATCGCTTGAGCTCGATCCACTGTGAAAGATCAGGAAGTTTCCTAATCTGTATAACAATTCGGATCTAGTGATGCATTAAATTCAATACTTAAAGCTTGCATTTTATTAAAAATTATACTATCACGATTTTGGCACGAACATGTAATAATTAAATAATAATTAAATCCAATTAAAATCTTTTACCTAATGATTAAA
>JAODPA010156010.1:0-14589 GCA_025585075.1 Nepenthes mirabilis
ATAAATGAGGACAATTATTATAAGGATTTAATATAATCTCTATTATGAATTTTACTATTTCTTAATCTTAATCTTTAAATATATAAAGAAGTTTACAATGATAAAAAAAGACTTCTCACTTTTACCAGAGAGAGAATGAGGAAATTAATGTCTTGGTTACTAAGGAATAAGCAAAATTGCATGGCAGTCCCTTCACCTTTTAATCATTGTGGAGGTAATGGAAAATGGGACCCTCAGCCTTTCGTGAAGGGCCACAGCTGCTGCCTGCTGGGTCCCCTATGTTTTCGGGGATAACATAAGCTGTTATATTCATGGATTAAAATAAAAAAAAGGGTATTTCTTTGGAAGATTCATTTTTGAGGTGATCAATGGCAGTATACTTTAATTTATTAAGGATCATAATTAACAAATAAGAAGAAAATCAGTCACAAACCCATACCTAAAATGTAAACGCCAACTATAATATCGGCCATTTTGCTTAAAGAAAAGGGCAATTATTGGGTTTTAAAATTTTCTTTAACTCGCCATTCAGAATCAAAACTACAGACCCAACCAAAAGGGTATGATATTGATTATTAAATTTTGTTTTTAGTGGAAAGACAGAATCAAGTAAAAATTTTGAGAAAGCAAAAGCCAGAATAAATAAATAACCCAACAACAAGAGGATCAAAGTCAAAAAAATAAAGCAGCATGGCATCCAAGAGGATCAAGGGATATACACTTAATTCACTGTTTCATTTAATGCTGCATAAAGCTTCCACAACCAAACAGCTAATGAAGGGATCTACTTCCTTGCTAAGAGAGGAGGGAAAATTCGAACCCACTTCAATTATAGATCTATGAAGACTAAGCGTCAACTGTACTGCTCTTATGTCCCATATACATCAATTTTATTACACAAAAATTACCTATAATAGAAAGGTAACGTTTCGGTAAGAACGTGAATCGGTAAGAACATTTCATTGTGATTTGATAACATAAAAAATGCACAAACAAGGAAGGACCAGATGCAACAAGCCAAGAGTCGATCCGAGGAGCCTGACCCATGAAGGCCACCCAAACAAAGGTAATTAATGCCACTTGCAGGGCTGAAGATTTCCCAGTAAGAGATTCAATACTCACCAGGTTGCAGAGAAGGCATGGCATGCGGTGACCACAGCATTATTCCAATGCATATTCAATTATCTTTTTGTTCCAAGGATCAGCCGGAGAGATCCTCTCAAGCAGCCATCTCCATGTTTTGTTTCTATTTAAAGAGTTCGAATACCCCAAGGACAGGATGGTTGAGTTGCATTTATAAATTAAAGTTTCTTTTCTTAAGAAAATAATAGGAAGTTATCTATGAGTCATTTCCAAAATTTAGGTTGAGTGGCTAGCTAAATAGACCACCAAATGTCAGTGATTTTCTTTGTATGGCGAGTGATTTTCCGACTTTCATCAATGTATTTCAGCTATCTTTTATCAACTCAAATTCCAGCTTATCTTTTGATTGTGTGTCTGCATTAACTGCTATCAGAGTAAGGAAATGTACAAACAATTGACTAGAAGAAGGCAACATTGAGGTGGGCAATCAGCCTATGTTTCTTATGTTTGTTACAGGAGGGAATTCGACAAGTTGCAGCACGAAAATGCCGAGCCACAAAACCAATTGAATGGTATCAACAAAAGGATAACCACATAAGAAGTACCCAGGCCCAGCTCCCGATTTTCTCCCAAAAGAACCCCCGAAAGAATAGGTGGCCAATTATTCCAATTCCACTACTCCACCGCCCCAACCACGGGCTGCACCAAATATTACCATCTAGCAAGCCCGGAAGGTACAACAACCATGGCCGTTTTCCTTAGAGGCTCTCGCTTGAGCACTTGAGAATGTAGACAAGAGCACACAAGTCGACGTTCCTGAATTTGAACAAAAAATGGATCTAGAAATCCACTGCAGCTGCAACTCCATCCTTGAAGCCATCTTAGATTGGAAGGAGTTGACGGAGGAAGGAAGAGTATGCTTTGTTGCAACGAGACTTCACGGACCCGCCCTCTCTTTGTGGCAGCATTATTGAATGAATCGAGATCGCAGATGACATCCTTGAGTTAACAGCTAGAATGAAATGAAGATCAAGCCAAACAAAAAGCTCCTTCCGATGGATTCTGCACAAACTTTGTTCCAAAAGCTCAATCTTCTAAAACAAAAAACATACCAAGACATCGCCAAATACACAGAAGAATTCTACAAATGCCTCAACTGAATTAACTAGCACGAAAATGGCAGCCAAGCATGAAGCAAGCCATCCATTATGAGCTGACGATGCATCATGTAGCTACCCTCGAAGAAGCATGTCAAATAAGCTTGATGCCAAAACAAAACTAAAGCTTGCCTCCTGTAGAACTGACCGAGGCATAACCTTGGATAGCCAGCCAGTTCCCAGATGCCCAGTTCAGGAGGAGGAAACTGCCCAAACCGATTTCACCACAACAGGGCAGGTTGTCTGAAAAGGAGCCAAAGGAGAAGAGTGTTTTAGTTGTGGTAAGGAGGGTCATCGAGCCTACCGATGTCCACAGAGAAACAACCAGGTGTGAGTAAACCTTGTTTTTCAAGCCCATGCCAAATCTGAGGCCGACGAAATTGCTGAAACAGAACACGAAGGAACTGAACATCTAGTTATTAGAAAAGTGGTGGCAACTTCTAAAGAGGCAACGGAGCATGAATAGATGAGAAATAATATATTTAATTTGTACGGCACAACCCACAACAAAAGACACATCATCGTCGTTACTTCCACGAGTTGTACCAACTTAATTTCCAATGAGATGGTCAGGAAATTAATTCTAAGGTGCTTATTGCACCCAAAGCCTTACAAGATATCTTGGTTCAAAAAATAGCGAAGTTGTGTGCAGGAGCAATGTCGGGTGAGTTTCTTGATTGGAAAATATGAGGATGAAATTGCCGCGGATGTTCTACCAATGAATGTGTACCACATCTTATTGGGGTGACCATGGCAATTTGATTGACAAGTAAATTATGAGGGGCATCATAATTCAATCTGCCGCCATGGGACGAAATTCATATTAAAGCCCTTGAAAGACGCTGTTTGGCCCCAGGAGAAAAACATCCGTTTGTGTTCTCTCAGAGAATTTGAAGATGCATATAAAGAAACCAACACCCTGTACACACTCGTCCTACATGCTGTGGAAACAGGAGCCGCATCACCTTCCCCTTGCCTTGAAGAACCTGTTAGATGAGTTGGCAGACCTAGCTCCAGCCAAGCCACCCAGTTGTCTACCTCCCATGCAGGCAATACATCATTGCATTGATTTGATTCCCGGGGCTAGTCTACCAAATCCGCCTCATTGTTGCATGAGCCCACAGGGGCACACCAAACTACAACGGCAAGTGCATGATCTCCTTCGAAAGGGGCTCATACAAAGAGTGCCTTAGTCCTTGCACCATCCCTGCACTCCTAACCCCAAATGATGGTTCTTTGAGGATGTGTATCGACAGCTGAGCCATAAACAAGATCACTATAAAATACCAGTTCCCAATTCCCCAGCTTGATGATATGATTGACATGTTACATGACGCACAATTGTTTTAAAAAAATAAACCTACGAAGTGGATACCATCAAATTCGGATCCAACCCGACAACAAATAGAAAACAGCCTTTAAGACTAGGGAAAGACTCTACAAGTGGTTGGTAATGTCATTTGGGTTATCCAACGCTCTAAATACGTTTATGCAACTCATGAATCAAGTGTTCAAATTATTCATTGGGAAGTTCGTTGAAGTATATACTTTGATGGCATACTCATCTTTAGTTCCATCCTGGAAGAACAAACCAGCCACCTATGCCAAGTGTCCCAGGTCCTCCAGCGGGAAAAGTTATACGTCAACACTACAAATTTCTCTTTTGGGCGAGAAGCGTGATCTCTCTTGGGTATCTCGTCTCCACTCAAGGTATCCGGGTAGATGAGAGAAGGTTAACCATTGTTGACTGGCTGGTTCCACAAACTTTTGCTGGGTTTGTAGTTTCTATGGTTTGGCTATATTTTATCCATGGTTTTATCAAGAATTTCAGCATAATTATTGCACCCCTCACTGGCTGCACAAAGGGTGGAACATTTTCCTGGAGTGAGTCGGCAAGTTTCCAACTAGTAAAACAAAAGTTAACTGAGACTCCAATCTTAGCACTACCTGTTTTTGATGACATTTCAATGGTAGAATGTGGCAGCTCACCTGTGGAATTGGTGCAATTTCAGCCAACGGGGTGCCCTGTGTCCATCATCAGTGAAAAATTAAACGAAGCAAAGAAACAGTACTCTACCCACAACTTTAGAATTTTAAGTGGTTGTCCAGACCATATGATTCGATGTTACCTAGTTCACAACGAATTTGTCTTGTTTTCTAACCATAAAGCAATGCTTCTTCATGCTAAGAAGAAATTAAATTCGAGACATGCTAAGCGGATTTCCTACCTCTAAGAGCATACATTTATTCTCAAACACAAATCCAGAAGTTTGAACCAAGTTGCTGATGCCCTTAGCCGCAATGTGTTATTCCTGCAATTCTGATCTTATGAGGTATATGGATTTAACCTCCTTCCTGAACACTACCATATTGATTGCTATTTTGGTCTAGTCTAAGAGAACACCACTGGAACAACAAACTATATATTCAAGAAGAATCTTTATGACTTCAGATCACATAGGAGCTACATGGTAGGGGTTTGGGAGGACACCTGAACACAACAAGGCCTTCACTCTTGTTCATGACAGTTGTTTCTGGTCCAAACTACCCCGAGACATCAACTGATTTGTCCAACAATGCATGACACATCAAACAGAGAAGGGAGGAGAACGGGATCAAGGACTATAACAACTGCTACCCATCCAACCAAATCATTGAAAGACCTCAATATGAACTTCGACCTCATTCTGCCACGAACCAAACACAGGTATGATTCCATTTTCGTTGTGGTCAACCGGTTCTCTAAAATGTCACATTTCTACCTCTTATGCGAACCACTGATGCTTCCCAGTTTGCATTGATCTTTTTCATAGAAATTGTGTGCTTACATGGGATTCCTAAAACAGTCACATCCAATGGAGACACACATTCCCCTTGGTACTTTTGCAGATCGTGTCAGGGACTTCTATAAGCAAATCTTTAATTTTCAAGCACTTGCTATCCTCCGATGGATGGTTAGACCAAAGTCGTTAATTTCTCCCTGGGAAACCTACTCCAAACATTTGGGAGAAAAATCATCACCCAAACAAAATTTGATTATAACTCTAGTAAGAATCAATCAAACCAGCTATCCCCTTTCAAGGTAAACTAGTGCACCAACCTGAAACATATATTTAGACTGAATTTCCATACCAAACCCTGGCCGAACCAACACAGATGCAGAAGGATTCACAGCTTACTTCAAATATATAAACGCTCGTGTCCAGACAAACCTGTTTGATGCCCCATCAGTACAAGCTAAAGACTGATTAGCATCGATGACAAGTTGAACTTAATGAAGGAACCTAGTTATGGAACATCTAAGTAAAGAATGATGCCCCATCAATGCCAATCACAAGCTAAAGAACAGAAAGACCAAACACGGCAAAATCATCAAAAAAAAATTGCACCAAATCCATTCCGAATTGAGCTGCCTGACAGCTTGGATACAAGCCAAACTTTCAACATCACTGATTTAGGCCTGGCCAAACACCGCACTACAAGACCACAAATAACAAACCGACAGAGTCAAAGCTAAAAATACTTGATATACAGACTATCATCACAATACAAATGAGCTACACTCAGTAGCTTGTCAAATGGAGAGAAAACCCAAGACATGCAGAGGCGCGGATCAATGAATCCGAACTCCTGCAACTGAACAAGACCGCACGGACTGACTGAAAGCAACTAAATTCAAGGACGAATTCTTTCGAAGAGAGGGAAGATGATGCAATATGGGCCTTCACGCCCAACAACCAAGGAGTCAACCCAAGGAGCTCAACCTGAATGATTCACCTGACCCATGAAGGCCGTCCAAACACGGTACTAGATGCCACTTGCATGGATGAAGATTTCCCAGAAGAGATTCAATACTCACTAGGTTCCAAAGAAGGCATGCAGCGGCTACGGGGTACTTGCAAGGCATATTCAATTATCTTTTTGTTCCAAGGATCAGCCGAAGTGATGCTCTCAAGCAGCTTTCTCAGTGTTTTGTTTCTATTTAAAGAGTGCCAATACGCCAAGGATAGGAAAGTTAGTGAGTTTATCTCCTTAAAAAAGAATAATAAGTCTTATGTTGGTGAATAATTCCCAACATTTAGGTTGATTGATTCATTAAATACACTACCAAATGTGAGTGATTTTTTTTTTTGCAGGGTCAGTGATTCCCTGACTTTTGTTATTGCAATTCAATTATCATTTATCAATCCAAATTCCAATTTATCTTTTGATTACAACAGTATTAGGATTGATAGCAAATAAAACTCGGAAAACAACAAAGAAGCAACGGTAGAGTATCCTTGTTAAAGGTAGAAAACTTTTCAGCCTTACTAAAAATGCTTCTTGTACTCTAAAGGCATTGTAAATAGTCACCCTTACATTGCTAATGCAACCTCCTCTATAACAAAGACATCCTCAAGCAACCCATTCTTGTATCTCTCAAATGCACGCCGCAGATATCTCAACCGCACAAATCACATAATGAGTTGGAAAATTCACATCCTATAGCAAGACCTTGCCTTACGGAATAAAATATCAATCAATATTTTCAATAGCACAACAAAATTACAATATGTTCTCATATTGACAATATCTCTAATATTTTGACAAACCCGATATTTCTATATTAGGTTCCGATGCACACAAAAATTTGCATCCAATATATCACATACTGATACTCATCACCCGATATGATTAATAACAATATAGATGCATCAGATAATCATATCAATACTTTATCCATGGGCCTGTCCCCTGTCCTCGTCAGTATGAAATGGGCATGATTCCGATAGTTACACCAAATGTAACATCTTTTGCTGCTTTAGTGTATGCCTTCTGTATTATTCATCGAAGATCTTCTCTAGTTTTGGATCCATTGGCATAAAAAAATGACCCACCTCAAGAAGAACAACATGCTTATGCCAGGAAATAAAAATTGGGGACTATAAAGTATGAATACCAATATATAACACGGACACATTATTTTTTAAAAATCAATGATACAATACGTTAGGGATATATAAACTAAAATTATGGTTTATAATTTTTTTTAATTGATGAATACTACTATTTTATACTAAATTTGAAATAAAAATAAATATTTTTCAAATCTCACAAAAAACAATATATAAAAAGAACCAGTATGTATTTATACAATGACAATAATATCAATACAACTTNTATACAATGACAATAATATCAATACAACTTTTATAAAAAGATAAATATCAAATATGAATTACAATTATAAAAAGTAAGTCACTTTCAAGTTTCCGCGATTATATTTTATTCATTGTCTCCATTTTCATCACCATCATTGGTAAACATAACTCCTCTAACTCTTACTCATCCAATTAGAGGTATGTGATTTCTAACTCTCCAATAACAGCGAGCAAGTTAAATATAGTTTCATAAATATCCCACATCTTACTCTCTTCTGGTGAGTATTGTGGACTCTTCATTGAAAATGAGCGAAGATAACAATAAATGAAAACCAAATCCTCAATGCGTTTTGATATCACAAAGGAGTAAGTACTCCAATTTCTCCCACAATATGATGATGAAGATGATTTTACATGTAGTTTTAAAACTAAATATTGGCACAAAGGCACTCTTAGGCCATAGACAACCCACCAATTTTTTGGATTCATACTACAACGTTCATTAACAGAATCAATATTGACAAATTGAATTGTCTTTGATGAAAAATTAACAAATTCTATGTTGATCTTAACTTGATCTTCCATATTAGGGCATTGTATTTTCATACATTTTATTTTTCATTGAGAAACGTTCAAGTCTTTGTGTGGAAAAACTCCATCTGGCCCTTCACAAAACCATTGATAGCAATAGTACCTTACAAATTTAATAACTAAGACTAAAGTGTTAAATTTGAATTTAATTTTGTTTAATAAATGTGTAACTAGATAATATAAAAGTGATAAATCATAATACTTTAATTACTTTAGATTTAGAGAATAGACCATATAATAAAGTGGGGTGTTATTCTTGCTTAATCGGTCAATAAGAATATTGTACACCACATCATAGAATGTAGATAATTCTTCCATCTACTTTTTTTCATACCAATTTATTACAATCTTTACTTTTTCAATCTTGATATCCTACACGTTATACACTAAGTGAAAACAATACTTGTTCGTGTTACAAGCCCAAAGCATATTATATATAGGAGCGGTGAAAGAAAGTATGCAATTAATCTTATCCCAACTTCACATATTAAGATTTTCCCACATCATCTTCTTTATATGTTCTCCATTCTTCACTAATAACGAAAATTTGAAATGCCGCTTTAATGAGTTTAAATATTTTTAATATAACAATAATCGAAATAAAACAAATAGTGGCCATCGAAAGTAATTTCAAAGGAACATAGTCATCAAACATAGACAATCGTATAAATTGATTTATAATAAAATTCTTGACAAATAAACAATTATCAAAATTTTGTATGACCCAAGAACACTCATCAAATGCCACTTGACTGTTTTCTATGTTCTTTGTGATACAAATTATTTACAAGGCAAGATTAAGTGTATAAACTATATATAAAATCCAAAAGATGTGAAGATAAAGTTAGTGAATCAATATCCCGACATCCGTACAATTCTTTACATTGTCAGTTATCACTTAAACTACATTATCGATACCTTCCTCAATAGCTTCATCAAATTAAAGATACAATATTTATCTTTAATTTCCTCCGAGTAATTAGCTGCATTAAGAAACATATGACCACCTTCTGTTATAGTCATAAAATTAATTAATGGCCTTTGTTGAGAGTCAATCAACATATCACTCACAATACTCACATTTTTCTTTTTATATTCCTTTAATATGTTGTAATAATCTTTCGATATTAACTTTCTTTTGTTGATACAGTGTAGTTCTCAATAAATTATATACAGCTGACAAATAACCCGCAAGTGAGTTATTGGTCGCAAAAGGTATAAAAACTCATATAATATGAGTTCCTTACTAAATGAAATGGCAAGCTAGCGAAATAAAATATTCTAACAATCTCAGCATAAAATTGAATGAGTGTTCTGCTATTAAAAATTTTCAAAATAGGATTAAAAGATGTACATCTACTTACATTTGTCTTTCTCTTCTTTAAGTCATTTCCTCCTAGCACAAAGATCCCCACTGTAAATTGGGTTTAGGGGGATCCTACATGACTCAATGATGCTTAATTCGGCAAAGAGATCTTTTTTGGTGAATTATTTTGCATTCTTACCTTTGCATCACTCTCCATTTTTTACAATTTTGTTACATCATTTGATGTCATTTTTTTCAAAGACCAATTCCTAAATCAAGTATTTTTAGTAGATGAGCATGTATCCTTCTGTTGAAATTTTTCTTCGTTTGATGGCAAAAATTGTACTGTCAAGATAAGTTTTTACCGCCATTAGACTTGTCATATCTTGTAACATACATTCACATAGGCTTATCATTGTCTTTTTCATTGGAAGGTGAAGGTAAACTAATCCCAATCTCAAAAAATGACAAATTAACAATCTAATGAAAAATCAAATAAATAATTAATATAATATTACTTTGAAAAACTAAAGACGAAATACATTATATGTTAACAAATAATATTGTATAATAGTATAATATAGTAGAACATTATATTATATAATATAGTATTGATGGGACCGGTGACACCATAGGCCAATCTAGCCTAAGCCAAACCATCAGCGTGACAATGGGGCCAACAAGCGGCAGGCTAAGCCTCAACAAGGAGATCGATTCGGCCCAATCCGTAGGTTACAACAGCGATCAGAATGAGACCCAGGGAGTAATGGATCAAAGAAAAACAAGCGTCAACGACCCAACTAATAGCACAGCTAGATAAACCAATCCGAAAGGCCCTCAGACAAGCAACCAATAGAGTGGTCAGAGCATGCGCATGCAAAGTGCTACTTGAAGCCACCTGATGACCGGATCAGGGGATCACTTATGGCCTCCTCACCGCAACAAGGCAACGCCTGACAAAGACGGCTCTTGTCAGTCCCCCAGTGGCCTGTAAACTTGGAAGCAACACCTGTCACGAACCTCGACACCAAATCTTCACCCACGAAGCATTATAAATACCCCGCGTCATCGTGAGGCCCAAGGGGAGGAAGGGATCGGAGGAGAAGAGAAGAGAGAGAAAAAAAAAGGGAGAACCAAGCTCTCTCCCTGGACAGCTCTTCCTCCTTCTCACGAAGTTATTTCCCGCTGAATGCATCTATAGTGAGTCACTCTCCGCCAAGTACATCTATAGTGAGCCACTTTCCATCGAGTATATCTGTAATGGACCACTCATTGAATGCAACCTTAATGAGCCATCGACCGCATGCAACCAGAAAGGAGACTGGTCCTCCTTCCTCTCTAAACCGCCTCCCGTTGGGTGCACAATAGAAGCTCAGTCCTCCTTTTCTCTCTAAGCCGCCCCCTATAGGGTGCCCAATAGGAGCCAATTCTCCTCTCACATCCCTCATTCACATGCAATTCTACATTATCCAGTATCTTTCTTATATCTTTCTATTTATTGAGAAAGATTTTTTACTTGAATATCAGAGGATAAACTGGAAAGTGGGTCCTATTAATCCTTTAACCTCTTGTTTATAGTTTGTGGTGCGCATATTCCAGGCTAGCAGCGACGAAAACCAAACCCGCTCCAATTCGACCCGCAGTGAAAGATTGAGTGGTTCCCTAATTCGTACTACAACCCAAGAACCAGGGACACATCAAGTATAACACTGTATAATAAACAATATTGCATGATATTATAACAATAGTATTGTTATAGACTTAAAGTAACAACTATTATAAATTATAAATTGTAACAATACTGCATTACAGTAATAATAGTCTGTAAATTATTGTACTCACATTGTAAGAAAGGAGAATAAATTGAAAAAAAAAAAATAAGAAAGGAGAACAAACATCCGTGAAAACGAATGTGAAAGTGAAAAAAAAGAATTCGACCTATCGAATAAAATGAATAAACCAGATTCTAGAATTTGAAACATTCAGTGTTTTTAGGTTATCAGTTTTATTTATGATGAAGAAATTGAATCTTTATTCCACGAAAGATCAGTTATATTATTCTCTTTGTTTGCTTCACCTTCGTATTCATCTCTCACTCTCTCTCTTTGTCGAGTCTCAACTGTGTCTTATGACTATGAAAAATCATATTCAACCGACAAATATGAAGGAAGTCTCTCACGAGTCGCAACTATGAGAGATTTGGGAGTGGGGAGTGGCGACTATTAATTCGATTCCTTAGTTTGACTCGACAAAAATAAAAGGGTTTAAAAATGAAAAGATGGTAAGGGTTTAAGTTTTCAAATTTATAAAAAAGTCCACATGTTTTAAAATTTACCAAATGGCTCATAATTTTAAAAATTATAAAATTACTCAATGTGTCCAAAATCTGTCGAGACATGTCTCGAGCATGTGCAAATTGTGTTGAGACATATCTGAAGCGTATCCAAAATGCATTTGTCTAAAACAAATCCAACACGTGTTGGACACTAATATTTTAAGCCTGAAAGAGTGTCCGTACTTCCTAGATTTGGAGGGGTGAATGTGTGTGGATTAGTAACTAAGACTAAGCATAAAGGCATAAACGAAAGGGCAGTACTTCGCAAATAGAGGACATACTTAAAACTATTACAAGAGTCAAGACTGGGACTTCTATGTAGAGCAACCAAGAAAATGCCTCTGCAATTGTCCCGCCCCCTCCCAGCCCACCCAATAAAATAAGAATTCCCAGATAAAAAGAAAAATGAGGCATTTCTTAACACTGAAAAGACTATAATCCCGATAAGGAGCTTTATGAGCCAAAATTGGAAATTTTATGGAGAGTGATGTGGAAAATGCCTCTGCAATCCTCCCCCTTCAAACCTCAGAAGATTTTCTATCAAAAGAGAGAAAACTAATCTATCTCTCAATACATTAGTGACTATAATGACTGATACAATCCCTGATACAAATGTGCTTAAGAATTCAAAATGACAGGTTGCAATTCAAATCCATAAAGAAATGGGCAGTGTAAGGTATGCTGTATGGACAAGTACAACCTAGATTTTGCAATTCAAATCCATAAAGAAATAGGCAGCGTAAGGTATGCTGTATGGACAAGTACAACCTAGATTCTAAGGACCACTTACTAAATGTATCCAGCTTGTCTTTGGAAGCTTGGATTCAAACAACTCTGCTCATATACTAGCTCATCTATGACAGTAAATTGATTGACAAAACAACTACTAAAAACTATGGTTAATGTTTCTTCTAGTAACCTTGTAGATCCTTGACATGGAAAACCATCATTGCTATGCAGGAATCACTTGCCATGGTTTGAGGGGTGCCAACTCCTATCAAATCAAGTATCAAATTACAGCTGACAACATAAAGGCTATTCAAAACTTCCTCCGTGCCCATAAATTCATCCTCAACAGCCATCAAGGGAGGGAAAAACCATCGGTGAGAAAGCTAAGATGCTTAACAACTTTCCAATACACCACAGAGCAAAATCCCTTTCTTGGGTGATCTCTGTGAATCACCTCAGAACTCTCGGACTATTGCCTAGAGCTGTTTTCTGCTTGACATCTCACAGTTCTCCTTACACAGCTATGACCGCAATGAAGAACACAGCCAGAAAGCATTCAACCTCATATAGAATATATATTATCAGCCTAAATACCGTGTTGTTGCAGGCATTGAAGTGGATGTCATGGTTAACAAAAATCCTAGCCTCCTCTCGCTTGTCTCTCTATTACTGTGTTTACAAGGCCAAATGCTCCAGAGATGCTCAGTAATCCCTATTGGCTCTTAGACGGCCCCGAGGCTGACCTCGATGCAACAAGGAAATGCAGAACATTTACCATTTTGAATTCATGAGTACACATAATGACACACATAGAATTTCTATCGATTTCATGTTACATTTCAATGTCAAAATTTAAATAGTTAAATTTACACATCCAAATAGATAACACATAATAACTTATTCAGCCTATACCAATAATGAAAAACAATAAACACAACATTACAAATAAGTTGTACCACAGAACAATTAACCCAAAAATCAGCAACAATGGCGGAGCTCAAAACTCACCAACTATATCAAATTAGATTGAATCAGCTGAAACCCACCTCCAAAAATGCTTCCTCACGGTGCTCGCCTTGCTGATAATCCCATCACCATAATCCTCATACTCTGCTTCCTCCTCCGTAACAAATTCGCCCTCCGGCAATCCATCCACAAAAGCATCAACCGTATGCAGCACATAACAACCCGGCAAACCTGGATAAGACAACGAAACTCTCTCCTCCACCTTCCTATCATATGAGTTGGGCACAATTCTCACAATCTTACCAAAATCAACATCTTTCGTACCATTCAGCTTGTAAATTATCGAGCCAAGCTCTTCCGTAATTGCCCTTTTAACAGCAGACTCAATGTCTTCTCCGAGCTTCAGTTTCTCCGATAAGGGACGACCCCTTTTGCGTATAGATCCATCGGATAACTCCTGATGCCATTCGACAAGAATTTTGTTGTTATTCCCGATAATTCGAATCGAAAGCACCTCCAAATTGCGAACAGGGGGAGACGTATCGACGAGCGAGGTCTCACCTTCCGCGATCTCGAGCCAGAGATTATTCACGTTCTTAGTACCGGGCTTTGTGCCCCAAGAGGCTAAAGAATCCGAGGGCAGGCGAGGTTTGAGCCAATCAGAGAGAGATTGAGGATTCGGGAAAGGATGGGCAGCGTTTGTAAAATTAGGGCTAGGGTTAGAATTTTGAGACATGGCGGTCGTGGAGGGTCTGAGGAAGCAGCGGCGGTTAGTGGGTTGTGATGGATAAGAGAGAGAATGAGATTTGGGGGTGTGGTGATGGTGTTTGGGGCCGACAAAGAGGATGAAGAGAGAGAATGCTGTGAGGAGAAAATCAGGTAGTGTGGTTGGTTTGGGAAGATGCTGGGCTTGATGGGCTGTTGAACTGGATGGATGCTGCGGCGGAGGCGGCGGCTGCTGTGGGAGGGGCATGTCAATGACGGCGGTCGGATAATAGTCTGAGGAAGGATTTGTTGATGGTAGTCTCACCTTTGGCCATTTTGATCTGCGAGTGCGAGATGCTATGCAAGAAATCGTAGGGAATTGGAATTGAGAAGGGAATATCAATGAAATCGAAATTGAAGAGGAAATCAGAGGCGGACATGGCCGGTGACATGTTTCAGATCATGATCTCACACCCTGTTTTCTCATTCACTGATATTTATTTTTGCAGAGATGGTATTATCCATTTACTATCTATTTATATATCAATTTTTTTAAGTTTTCAAAAAATAAATTGT
>JAODPA010156021.1:0-14588 GCA_025585075.1 Nepenthes mirabilis
GTGCTTCCGCTATAATTTACCGGGGTCGAAACACGTAAGCACCGAGACGTGCTTTTTCAATAGGTTTACAAACCTCCAAAAGGGAGTATCCGCTACACACCCGAAAATAACAAAGAAAAACCTCACCGGAGTAAATGAAAACGCTCTCCACTCTCTTACTCTCTGTTTTTCTTTCTTCTCCTTCTCACTGGTGGTGCACTCCTCTCTTGTTTCCTCACAACTCCTTTGCTCTCTCTTTTCAGACGTCTCACTCCTCTATATATCGAGATCTGGGGCAATATTCCATATATAAAGAAAAGGGTACAATCTATCCTTTCCAACAATAAGAATATGCTCTGTCCAAAATAAACCGCTCCTGCAAAACCGTCTGAGATCACGATCTCCAGAAAATCTGCTGAGCTGGCGTTGTCCTGGATTTCCTGGCGGACGGCCAACCGTTGGCCGTCCGCGTTCTCCACGAGCCATCCGGTCAACTTTTCTGTTGACCATCTTCTGCTACTATCCGGATAATTTGACCGTCCTCCGCCTTCTGGTCAACTCTCCTTGTTGACCATCCTGAACAGCCATCCGGCCAACCTCCCTGTTGGCCGTCTTCGCTGCCATCCGGTCAACCTTTCCAGTTGACCGGATTTGTCTTCCAACCGGTCAACATCCGTTGACCGGCTAATATTCTCTGAATTTTCAGCAAATGAATTCCATCATTTGCTGTTCGAAAATCCTCCGATGACGAACCGTTTGTTGAATCACCCACAAGGGAGTGACTTACCCCAACAGTATGGTGATGGATGATAAAATCTGGTCATTACATTTGTTGATGAAATGAATTCTGTGTTGATATGAATATACATTGCACTCTCAGCTATTTGTGATTACATGTTCTACATTTACAAATATTACGGAAATGACTCGATTGTTATCACTAAATGGTTCGAAGATGCTTATGTTTTAGCTGTCATACTTCTTTATTCCAAGAGCTGCTAAAAGATCATACAAAATTTAGTTGTTTTTAGAAATATTATGTTTTAGCTGTCACTCAGCATACCTACTTTCTCTCTACAGTTCGTGTTGAGTAGTTGTGTTCAACACTCAGACACTCGAGACACCAACCTTGGGTTTGACAGTTGGAATTTGAAATTAATGTAAAAATTCTGAAAAATTAGCCAATTGCACATCGTGACACTTAAATATATCCATCAACCGCTCCCAAGTCTGAACAACATAGGTTTAGAGGCTTATCGTGTTAGGTTATATATCTTAAACCTGTTTTGGGTCATCATATATATATGAAGTCGTGAATGCACTTTAGCACCAATAATTCAAATCTGATTTATTGGGCGCTGGTCCTGCACTTAAATGTGCTCCCCTTCGTAGGACAGTTATCCCCTATCCTCTTTCTAGGATGTCTGGAAATCATTAACCAGTTAGTAATAATTGCTTGCTTTAAATTTTTGAGTTCCCTGTAGTAATTATCAGATTTGTGATGAAAGCTTCATTTTCAATTGCTTGGAAATCTAGTAAACAAGCTGGCTAACTGAATTATGCTCCTGTCAGGAGTCATTAAGGATGATCTCTAGCAAGTTAATGCAGACAGCTCTTGATGAAATTCACTGACTGAATCTGCTGACAGTATTAATTTTCAGGCTTAGGCCGGTGCACATCTTGTATTCTTGTGCTGGTTTCATGGAGTTCTCATTTGCACACCTTATGTTGTTTCATATGCTTTTGCATTGCAGATGGACAAGTATCAGGAGCAGGGTCAGCTCCTAGAGCCTTACTTGGAAAGTATAGTTTCTCCTTTGATGTTTGTCATCCAGTCCAATACAATCGAAATGGGTGTAGAGTCTGATGAAATTCTTGAAGTCGTCAAGCCTGTTTGCATTATTATATATACTGTAGTTACTGTTTGTGGATACAAAGCTGTCATCAAGTTCTTCCCGCATCAGGTTTCTGATCTTGAACATGCAGTATTTCTCCTGGAGAAGTGCCGTGAAACAAGTACAGCGACTTCATTATGGCAAGAAAGCACCGGAGAAATGGAAGCCAAATGCGCGATCCTCTTGTGGCTTTCTATCCTTGTCTTGGTTCCTTTTGACATTTCTTCTGTTGACACAAGTATTGCGGAAAGCAACTATTATAATGGAGATGAGCCACCACCTTTCGTACTAAGGATTCTAGGCTTCTGCAAGGATTATCTTTCAAATGTAGGCACCACCTGACACGCCAGTGCCACGTGTTCCCTTGCCAACAGTATAATTTTTTCCTATAAATACACCATTCAGGCAACAAGGAAAGGATTCCACCAACTGTTATCTGAGCCTACATTGTAAATAACTCTCGAAAGAAAAAAGAAAAAGCAAGGAGAAAGAGCAAAACTTCTCACGTTGTAATCCTCTGTGGTAGCAAATCGCTCCACAGGCGCTGTGACGACCCGACTTTTAATATTATCAAAAACAGTCGTCAATACTAATTCATATAATAACATATGAGCATAAATTTTTTTTTATTATTCTCACCCGAGATGCATTCTAAAGATAAATAGTTTCATAAATCCCAAAAGTGTCACGGAAACATTCTAACGTTCATAAGTAGCGGAAATCAAAATTACAAGTTCCCTCAAACAAAATAAACAAACTCCAAAAATCTGCTCCAGCCAGCAAAACCATAGGACTCTATTCGACTTCGTCTTCCATAAGCTTGTCATCTAAAAATTTGCAAGAGTGAGCTTACAAAGCCCAACAGAATACTCACATACAGAAAACACAAGCATATAAATAATCAAAGTATAGAGCATAATAAAAATCATCATATCGTTTTTCTTGGTTCATATTCTTTTCATCTTATTTTCATCATAATCGTTCGAAATTCATATATTCTTTAGGGACCAGACGAGAGCGGACAACATCGAGGACGGGTTGTGTGCTACCCCACAACCTAAAGCCGTATCCCCTCATTATGCTCCCCGGGGCGGGAGGTAATGCCTTTAACCCGGCATACGGGGCCATAGTCCAGAGTTCTTGTGCCACCAAAAAGTCCCCTCCCGTGGCCCAGGAGGCATCCTCGAGTGTCACTCCAATATCCTTCATCCATCTTTAACAGCAAGATTACGGAAACTCGGTTCTTGGTTCATGTTCTTAATTGGCCATATATCATAGTTCAAAAGTCGAAGGAGTTCCACTTGCTGTCCATAATCCATATAATTTCTTATTCTTTACTGAAGTTCATATCATCAAGCCGAAGCTCATTTTTCCAAAGCAAAAAAATCCGAAGTTCAAATTTCCGAAGCTCTTTTTATTTTGTAAACCGGAGCTAAGTTTATTTCCAGAGTTAATTTTCTTGAAGCCGGAGTTCGTTTTCATGCAAAGGAAACCGGAGTTCATTTTTTTGCAAAAGCCGGAGTTCGTTTTCTTAAATCAAAATCGGAGTTCTTTATTTATGAAGGACGGAGTACAATTACATTATGCTCCAAAAGTCGGAAGTTCTTTAATCAGGGACGGAGTACCGTTTTCCGTATAAAAGGCGGAGGACTTGGACGGAGCTCTAAACGGACGGAGTGTTTTTGTTTTACAGAAATCCGGAGGGCCTTTCTTTGTAAAATCGGTAGTGTTTTTCTTTTAAAATCCGGAGTGCTTTTCTTTCAAATCCGGAGTGCTAGAAACCGGAGTACTTTTCTGTAAAATCCGGAGTGCTCAATTCGGAGTGCTTTTCTGCAAAAATCCAGAGTGCTCAATCCGGAGTGCTTTTCTTTTAAAATCCGGAGCTCGAAGGGACGGAGTGTTCTATTAAGAATGGACGGAGTGTTTTTATTCAAAATGGACGGAGTGCATAAAATCCGAAGTTACGTAATTCATAAGCCGAAGTTTATTTCAAAACAGAGGGACGGAGCACAAAATTCCTTAAAGGCCGGAGTTCATTGGACGGAGTACAAAATTCATTAGGGCCGGAGTTTCTTTTTCGCAAGGGACGGAGCATATTATTCAAAGGGCCGGAGTTCATTTTATTTCTACAGCAAGCCGAAGTTCGTTTTCGTTTTCTGTAAGGACGCCGAAATTCATTTATCTTAAATTTCAAAGATTGAATTTGACAGAACATTGACAGAGCATTTCTAAATTCATGCATAACAGAATTCCATTTAAACATGCATTTCAGAGCGAACAGTAAGAAAATTATACTCAAACAGAATATCATATAATTTCATAGCAACATAAATAAACATGAATTTTAGAAATAGGGGTGAGTATCTTGCCTGAGTTCTTCTCTACTTTTTCCTTAGTTTTCTGCCTTCTACTTTTAGGAGGGTTTCTAGTGGTGCCCTATTCCTGAGGCCCTAAGGCCCTTATTTATAGCCCTAAGGCCCTTATTTATAGCCCTAAGTTTCGGTAGCCCTCATTTATAATTCTTCCTAATTTCCAACGTTGCCATAAATTATTCCTTCATTTCCCATGTGAATTTGTTTTCCAACACATATCGGGAACTGCAGACATTAAATTCTGCTCCTTCCCCAAAATTTTGTCTTAACTGTGACCGGACTTCTTCAACAAGTCCAGACTTACATTTCACTTCGGAAATCCGGAGTGATCCGGACGCGTTTTCACTTCGAAAAATCCGGAGTGATTTCTTTCAAGCAACTCCGCACGCGTTTTTACTCCGGAAAAAAATCCGGAGTTCATTTACCAAGGAAAATCCGGACTTCATTTGCCTAACGAAATTCGGACTTCTTTCATTTTGGGAATCCGGACTGCATTAAGGAAATCCGGACAACAATTTCTTCACTGCAAAATTCCGGACTTCTTTATCTTTGGATTTCCGGTCAACGGGCGTTGACCGGTCCTGAGGATTAAAATTTCCTTATTCAAATTTTGGGTCGTTACAGGCGCCCCGTTGTACTTCTTTGTCATAATAGTGAAACATTTTGGACTGTCCGTCCATCATCGTGGTTTTTCCCATATTCTTGCATAACAGGGGTTTTCCACGTAAATTATGTGTGCTCTTTGCGTCCTCGTCCTCCTTTTTCATTTCTTATTCACGATTCATTTCGTGTTGCTAGTTTTTGTCCGTCTGCGAACACATAACGCCGCTCGAATTTTGATCGATAGACAGCTGGAACACGTGGACGCAACATTGGTGCTATCTGTAGGAAGCGACTAAAAGTTTGCTTTTCATATCTTCGTAAAAAAGTGTGTGAACACCGCAATAACTTCAACTCCAAGAGCTATAATGGTGAACACGATGGCATAGGTGAGTGCACCTGCCAGGGAGGTGGCCTCATGCAATAGCGGCCCCGACCCCTGCGCTGGGATGGAAAACCACCATGATCCGGTAGTCAGGTCCTTGGCGGCCAGAATAGAAGGCATGTCCAAATCCTTCAACACACTCTGCTCAAAGATCGACGAGCGGATGAGAGGAGCCCCCTCCAGGGCCTCCCAAGCTGGAGCGTGCCAAGGCAGGGACAAGGAGAGGGATCGCCGTGAGAAGCCACCAAGCCGACATGAAAACCCGAGGACCCAAGTGGCCTCTAGCAGCAGAACCCTGCGGAGGCTGGAGGACCGTCTAAATCCTCGAGTCCGAGAAGAAAGCCCAGAGAAGTGTAACTCTGGGGCTCAACAGAGCCACCGTGAACGCAGCAACCAGGAGGTAGTTCTACGAGATACTCATCCACAAGGAGTCCGCATGGCCCCAGAACGCCGTACGGATCAAGTGCCTTACGAGTTGAGACATTACCTCAACCAAAAGAAGGCAATTGCCCCACTTCGGGTGGAGGAGAGGATGGAGAGAGGATGGAACTGGGTCCTCAGAGAGAGTAGTGGGGGAGGAGCTAATGTGCTCCAGTCCCCATTTTCCACGGAGATCAGAACAAGAATGCTCCCCTCGAAATTTAAAATGCCAAATCTGGAGGTGTATGATGGCAATGCTGATCCCATGGACCACTTCAGCCATTTTAGGGAGCATCTGAGCCTGCAGGGCCTGGATGAAATCACCATGTGCCAATACTTCCCTTTGACTCTGAAAGGGGACGCAAGGATGTGGTTCTACAGGATGCTGACGGACTCCATCCGCAACTTTGGCGACTTGGCGATAGCCTTCCTGTCTCAGTTTGCCTCCAGCAGGATGGTGGAGAAGCAGCCCTGGCACCTCACTCGGATCAAGTAGGGTGCCAAGGAAAGCTTGAGGGGATTCCTGGTCCGATTTGTGACTGAGGCCAGGCAAATCCCAAGATTGACCGATTTGTAAAGTTAAACACTTTCCTCTCGACCCTAGAAGGAGGTGCTTTCTTCAAGCACCTCTTCCACAAAGGTCCCCAGACCTTCATAGAAGCCAAGGTCGTGACCAGAGCTTATATCGCGGCCGAAAAGGCCAACGACGCCAAGCGACCGAACAGGGACGAGCACCCTCACCAGAAGGCGGTAGAAGGTAAAAGGAAGACCGGGAACTATCAGAGTCCTCAGGCAATGAAGAAGCCGCACAAGGCCGAGCAGAGCGCCCAGAGAGAGTCGAGGCCTACGCACTTCACGCCACTAAATGACACCTGCACCAACATACTGATGCAGATCCGGGAGGAAAAGTTCCTGAAGTGGCCCAAGCCGCTGAAGAACGCAGAGGGTGGGGACCGGACGAAATACTGTGACTACCACCGCTCTGGGAGCCATAGCACGGAGGATTACAGGACTCTACAGAAGGAGATAGAGGAGCTGATCAGGAGAGGGCACCTCAATCATTTCCTGCAAAGATCTAGACAAGCTTCTGGAGCAGCGGGCGGCGGTGAGACTAAGCCCCCCAGGAATAGAGTGGCCACGGGGGTCGTGAACATGATATCAAGCCAACCAGCCAAAGGAGATGGGCACGAGCTCGCAACAGCAAAGAGGCCGAGGATGGGACCCGGAGGTGAAGACGAAGTTATTTGCTTTAGCAGTAGGGACATGGATCATGTAACTTCTTCTCACTCCGATCCTTTAGTTGTAACGACACTAATTTCGGACGGAGTAAATGACTACCGGATGAAATGAGTATTTGTTGATAATGAAAGCTCCCGAAATTTGCTGTACCTTGATACCCATTTCAAATTAGGGTTTGAGAAGACCCAAATGAGAGCCCCAGAAGGGCCACTCTATGGGCTGGATAATGAACTAGTACCTGTTCAGGGTATCATCCAATTAGAGGTGACCCTGGGGACGTACCCGATGGTAGCATCCAAGGTCCTCACCTTTTTGGTTATGGACTTGCCCTCGGTATATAACGCGATACTCGGACTCCGATGTTTGGCTGCGTTCAGTGCGGTTACTTCCATCCCGTACCTGAAGATGAAGTTCCCAACCCCTTGGGGTATTGGCGAAGTCCTCGGGGATCAGTCCACTGGACGGATGTGTTATTTATCACAAACCACACAAGCAATACTTCCATAGCCAATGGAAGACCTCGACCTTAGAGACGAGGCCACGATGCAACACGCGCAACCTGGAGAGCCGACCGTCCAGGTCCCGTTGGATCCGGTGGATCCGGAGAGGTACATCCACATAGGAAGCTTGCTGTTAGAGTCTGTCTGAGATCAGCTGGTCAACTTCCTACGGGAGAACTCAGACGTGTTCGCCTGGTTACCCAGCAACATGCCAGGAATATCGTATGAGATCATAGTCCACAAGCTAGGCGTTGATCCTTATCACAAGCCCGTGAGGCAAAAGCGTAGGAGTTACTCCACTGAGAAGTTAGTGGCCATACATGAGGAAGTCAAGAAGCTCCTAGACGCAGGGTTTATCCGAGAAGTACGATACCTGGACTGGTTAGCCAACGTGGTCATGGTAAAGAAGAACAGTGAAAAATGGAGGATGTGCATGGACTTCACCGACCTCAACAAGGCTTGCCCCAAGGACAGCTTCCCGCTACCTAGGATTGACTAACTTATAGATTCGACGTCCGGCCACGAGCTCTTAAACTTCATGGACGCGTACTCGGACTATAATCAGATCAAGATGAGCCCCGAGGATGAGGAGCACACGTCGTTCCTGACGGACTAGGAGACATACTGCTACAAAGTAATGCCCTTTGGCCTCAAGAACGCCGGAGCAACTAATCAGCGACTCGTGAATAAGGTATTCGAATACCAGATAGGCATGAACATTGAAGTCTACGTTGATGACATGCTCGTAAAGAGTAGGGTGAGTGGCGACCACATAAAGGATTTGGCCGAGACCTTCTGCGTGCTCAGGACCCACGGGATGAAGCTCAATCCGAGCAAGTGCACATTCGGTGTAGCTTCAGGGAAATTCCTCGGTTACATCGTGTCGCATCGCAGGATCGAGGTGAACCTGAAAAAGATACAGGTGATCCTGGACATGCGGTCTCCGCGGATGGTAAAGGAGATCCAGAAGTTTACCGGACGAGTGGCAGCTCTCTCACGCTTCCTAGCAAAATCGGCCGAGAAGCATCTGCTGTTCTTCAAGACCCTGAGAGAAGCAAAAGCCCGAGACTTCCGGTGGAGTGACGAATGTGAAGATGCGATCCGAGGACTCAAGAGTTACCTTTCGAGCCCGCCTCTGCTGGCTTCCCCTCAATTGGGCGAGGAGCTATACCTGTATCTATCCGTGTCCCACACGACATTAAACTCGGCCCTAGTATGAGAGCAACACGGAAAACAGCAGCCCGTATATTATGTAAGAAAAACCCTCGCAGACGCCGAGACCAGATATCTGATCACGGAAAGGATAGCCTTAGCGCTGGTCTACTCTGCCAAGAAGCTCAGACCATATTTTCAGACACACAAGATAGTGGTTTTGACCGACCAGCCACTAAGAGCCATCCTGCAGAAGCCCGAGATATCCGGACGGCTAATTAAATGGGCCATCGAATTAAGAGAATTCGATACCGAGTTCTATCCGAGACCGACTCTGAAGAGACAGGCCCTCGCGGACTTCCTTGTCAAGACAACTGCGCTGGCCAGCAGCAACGAAGACCAAACTGCTGCAGACTAGATCAGGAAAGCATCAACGTGGACCCTGCACGTGGACAGCACCTCTATGAAGGACGGCTGCGGAGCTGGTATTGTCTTGTGCATGCCCGAGGGACTTGAGATAAAGTATTCACTAACCCTGGGATTCTCGGCCACCAACAATGTTGCGGAGTATGAGGCCCTGCTGGCTGGGTTTCAATTAGCCAAGGAATGCTCGGTCAGAAACTTGGTCGTTTACAGCGACTTCAAGCTTGTCGTCAACCAGGTCCACGGAAGCTTCGACGTTAACAACTCACTGCTATCCAAGTACCTCTCTAAAGTCAGGAATGAGATCTCGGACTTTGAGACAGCTGAGTTTGTCCACGTCCCCAGGGAAGAAAACACCAAGGCTGACACGCTGGAGAAGGCTGCGGCTTCAGGAGATCCGAAATAGTATGCTCAAGGAATGCACGAAGTTCTAAAAAGATCAAGCATCGAAGACCCTGAGCCAGAAGTGATGCAAGTATCTAATGACAACACCTGGATGACTCCTTATCTAAGGTATTTATCCGACAGCATATTGCCTGAGGATCCAAATGACGCCAAGAAGATAAGAAAAACGGTGGGATGGTACACGGTTATGGACGGCTAGTTGTACCGGCAAGGCTTCTTAACCCCTTACCTGAGGTGTCTTACCCTCGAGGAGGCCGAGTATACCCTCCAGGAGGTATACATCGGGATATGTGGGTCTCACATTGGAGGAAAAAACCTGGCCTTTAAGCTCATGAGGCAATGATATTACTGGCCCACGATGAAATACGATGCCATGGACTTCGTGCGCAAATGTGAGAACTGCCAGCTCCATAGCAACACAAGCCATCATCCCCACACTGACCTCCGGGTACTCCAGTCTCCGTGGCCGTTCACCCAGTAGGGGCTCGACATCATCGGATCACTCCCCCTCGCGCCCGGACAGAGGAAATTCCTGATCGTAGGAATAGATTACTTCACCAAGTGGGTAGAGGCAGTACCGCTGGCAAGGATAACAGAGCAAAATGCCACTGAGTTCCTTCGGTAGAATATCGTGTGTAGATTCGGTATCCCAGAGTACATCGTAACTGACAATGGGACGCAGTTCACCGGAAAACGATTTACTAAGTACTGCACCAGCCTGAGGATCTCACTTGGTTCACACGTCAGTGGCGTACCCCCAAGCCAACGGACAGGTGAAGGTAATGAACCGCACAATCTTGCACAGGCTCAAGACTAAGCTGGAATGTTCCGAGGGCTCGTGGGTGCACGAGCTACCCTCGGTCCTTTGGTTATACAGGACGATGCCCAGAGAACCCACGAGGGAGACTCCCTTCAACCTCTGCTATAGAATCGAGGCTGTCATTCCAATAGAGGTATGCCTCACAAGTCCGCGGGTTGGATGCTTCAGCACAACCGACAACAGCCAAAGGCTCCGAGAGAACCTCGACATGCTTGAGGAGATCCGCAACCAGGCCAGGCTTAGGGTAGCGGCCTACCAGCAATGAGTTGCCCACTATTACAAGAAGAAGGTAAAGGCGTGGCGGTTCGAGGTTGGGGATCTAGTGCTGAGGAGGGTGGAAGCCACGGAAAAAAAATGTCGGTAAAAATAAGCTCTCACCAAATTGGGAGGGGCCATTCTTGGTCTCCGCCATCCTTCGAGGAGGGGCCTACAAACTGCACACCCAAAAACGCAAGTTGGTGCCCCAGACTTGGAATGGCACGCACCTCAGGAGATACTACCAGGTATAGGCGGATCGCCTGCAATTACCAAAACTCGGATTCATCCGAGCGACCCAAGAGGTCGTAACCAAAACTTGGATTCGTCCGACCGGTCCAAGAGGGCGTAACCAAAACTTGGATTCATCTGAGCGGCCCAACAGGTCGTAACCAAAGCTCGGACTCCTCCGAGTGGCCCAAGAGGTTGCAACCAAAACTCGGATTCGTCTGAGCGGCCCAAGAGGTCGTAACCAAAACTCGGATTCATCCGAGCAGCTCAAAAGGTCGTAACCAAAACTCGGACTCCTCCGAGAGGCCCAAAAGGTCATAACTAAAACTCGGACTCCTTCGAGAGGCCCAAGAGGTCGTAACTAAAACTCGGACTCCTCCGAGCGGCCCAAGAGGTCGTAACCAAAACTCGGGTTCGTCTGAGCGGCCCAAGAGGTCATAACTAAAACTCGGATTTATATGAGCGGCCCAAGAGGTTGTAACTAAAACTCGGATTCATCCGAGCGGCCTAAGAGGTCGAAACCTAAACTCGAATTTGTCCGAGCAACCCGAAAGGCTGCATAATGAAAAAACTCAGACTGTGGTTGGATGCAAGATAACTTGTTCGACACCGTGATAAGCATGCTCCAGAAGTCAAGAATGAGAAATAAGACGCTTGCACTAAAGTTAAATACCCCTTTTTATTCATGTACGATATACAGCGACAAAAAAAAAGGGGGGGAGAAGGAAAAAGAAAGCCAGGTCTCGGTGGGACCCTACAGAGGAGTGGCCCCAGATTGTCCTTCTTGAGATAGAGAGGCCTTTGCGCCGCTCAAGGTCCCCGGCTGATCTGAGGAGCGAGGACCCCCGGAGGGACTCGGATGCGGGGACCCAGGAAATCGCCTCCCTGCAAGACCATACACGTCCTCGGGACGTGCGGCGCTCGCATTTCGAGGATCCAGCATGGCGATGGGGAACCGCGGATGCAGCAGCCGCATCAACCGGTGGCACAAATGAATGACATCCCAAAACTTGGTCTCCAATAGGGGCGCTATATCCACGGCCCTCACTGACACCCTTAGCGCCTCCTCCAACTAGAGATTCCTCTCTCAAAGGAATCCGTACTGGACTTGCTGAAGCCTTAGGGTTTCCTCAAAAGAGGCACTCTTCATGGTGGCCTCAGCAAGCTCCGCCTGCAGCCGCTGGTTCTCTTCTCGAATAGCCCTCAAAGATTCCATCTCCAAACGAGACTGGGTAACTTCACCAACCAGCTGATTAAGGCCTCCGACCAGATCCTAGAGCTGCAAAAGAAGGCAAGGTCCTTTAGGCACAGGCAACGGGAAGCAAGGCAAATGGGAAAACGGCAAAGTACCTTAGAAACCAGAGGATCCTGACTTGGGCCACGCTCCCCAAAGGCCTCAGGCACGAGTGGCTCCTCCGCGGACGCCGCAGAAACATCAAAAGTAGCCTCGGGCGGAGGACCTTCAGGAACGGGGGGCTCCACAACATTTGAGGCCCCAGCGACCTCCGGGATCTCTGAGGCCGCGACCTCAACCTCATCGCCGCTAAGAATGTCGAAAATGTCCTCAGTAGTAGCAGCGACAGTTGCCTCCATCCCACAAGGCTCCACAAAAACATCAAAAGCGGCCTCCTCCGAGGCCTCAAAAACAATAGGGTCCTCGGGCGGGGGACCTGCAGGAATGATCGAGACCACACTCTGGGTCTCGACGCCAGAAGAAGAAGGGCCTGCAGCCCCAAACTCCGCAGAAGGTCCAGTAACCAACCTCCTAGCCCTCTTAACCAGGGGCAATAACGGTAGTGTCATCTTCAGACAAGGACTGGTTGATGATATCCAGTGGGTCTTCTGTGGCCTCTCGGACGGCTCCTGAATGATAAGGGAGGCCTCCCTTTTTCTCAGTTTCTTCTTCTTCTTCTTCGAAGCTGCAGTAGCAGTGGAGTCCCCGGACGGTGTCACCCACTTGGCCTCGCCCAACTTCTCAGGCGACAGCCAAACATTCTTCTTCCCCACGTTAAAACTGCCAAGATTGGCCATCACTAAATCCGTGGCCTCCTTGGCAATTTCTCTCTCCTAGTAGTGGTGTTAGAGCAGTATCTGCTCGCCACGTTTTCCCATATAAGCGAAAGTTTCCAATCCTCTCAAACTTTCAAAAAGAAGAACTTGTCCTTCCACCTTTTCATGACGTTCGGGTTCTCTCTACTCATCACAGCAAACTCCAGAAGAGGGGTCATGGTGATCCAGTCAAGATTATGAGTAAAACGAAACATGACTTTCACCATAGCCACCTCAAGGACCTTCTTGTGGCAGCGTGCAAATACGCAAAGAGAGACTAAATACCTGATCGCGTTTGGCTGAAGCCTAGCAAGTGGGACGGCCAGCTCTCTCATTAGGTGATAGAGCTCCAATAGAACGGAGAAACGAAGTCCGCCTTTAAGGTGAACCTCGTAGACGGCAATGAAGCTATCCAGAGGACTGCAAACCCTCTCGGTGGCCCCTGGAACCACCATTGCGATGGAGTCCGGGATGCTGTACTTCACCCGGATCTGCTCAAGATCTTGGAGGGAGAGAGAGGAGGCAATCTCTTTAACGCCTAGAGCCATGGCAGCGGAAAACGAAAGCTCGATGATGAAAAGGAATTTCAAAAGGCGCTAGGAAAATGCAGAGAAGGAGGGAAAAAATGGAAGTGAAAGAGGCAACTTAAAGGAAATTTCGAACGCGAAATAAGCGCCCTCATTATGGGCCTTGCCATGCGTCAATAGCCCATACATAGTGAGCGGACGTGGGCTTTTAGCTTCCCGAGGCGATGTCACTTCAATCAGGCGTCGCATTTAACACCCTGCGGAGAAACCAAACGGCGGCGAAAGACAAGTCTCGGACTGATAAGAAGGTCTCAGATGTATAAAGGTAGCTCCCATCAGCGAGAAATAGAGGCCGCGGACTATCACGATAAAGGAATGCTATCAAGGCATGTCAAACGGTTGAATCCTCGAACCATTTGACATGGGGGGCTCATGATGGGTCCTGGCACCCAAGCCCCAAAAAGGAAGGCCCAAAATTATGACCACGGATTTAGATGATTATAAGGATAAGCTGGCCCAAGAGGCCCAAAAGCCCAACTTGGCCCAAAGAACTAAATTGACCTTATAATCCCGAGAGCCTTTGGCAGGAGAAATGTCTGAGAACCTAGCTCAACGAACCAGGAAAAGACTCAGAGAACTTTAAATGGACGAGGACAGCCTCGACGTTTCCGTGCCCTCAGGACAAGGAACCAAAATGACTGAGCATACCAACTCAGATGGTTCACTATTACCAAGAAGCACGCACTATCAAGAAAAATCCAATGGCTCCTGACACGCCGTATCCGCAGAGTAGATGTCCTTGTCACACCGTATCTGTAGGACTAGTGACAGGTATCCCTATCACGCCGCACCTGCAGGGCTGGTGGCAGACATCCCTGACACGCCGGTGCCACGTGTCCCCTTGCCAACAGTATAATTTTTTCTTATAAATACCCCATTCAGGCAACAAGGAAAGGATTCCACCAACTGTTATCTGAGTCCACATTGTGAATAACTCTCGAAAGCAAAAGGAAAAAGCAAGGAGAAATAGCAAGACTTCTCACGTTGTAATCCTCAGTGGTAGCAAATCACTCCACAGGCGCCCCATTGTACTTTGTCGTAATAGTGAAACCTCTCGGATTGTCCGTCCGCCATCGTGGTTTTTCCCCTATTCTTGCATAATAGGGGTTTTTCACGTAAATTACGTGTGCTCTTTGCGTCCTCGTCCTCCTTTTTTATTTCTTATTCACGATTTATTTTGTATTGCCCGTTTCCGTCCGCCTACGAACGCATAACGCCGCTCGGATTTTGATTGATAGATGGCTGGAACACGCAGACGCAACAAATATATTACTTC
>JAODPA010156032.1:0-14587 GCA_025585075.1 Nepenthes mirabilis
TTATGAATTTAGCAAAGATGTGAAGAAAATTAGCAACTCAAACACAACTCAAACTTACAAAAAAAAAAAAAAAAATCAATGACTCAAAATAACCTTAGCAAATTTCATCTTTTAAGAAAATTACGCATGGTGTTTCCATAAATTTTGAGAGCATGCAGAGTATAATTTAACATGTAGAGACTTGTGTAAAAGAAATTTAAATATGGAGAGCATTATTTTATAATTTCAGAACATACATGTTAAGTTATTACAGAAACTAGTCATGTGATACTATATATATATGAGTTTAGACATAAATTTCATTGAGTTTTGTAATAAAATGAAGAGAATTTCACATGCATGCTAAATAAAAATATCATAACTTTGAATTCATATCATGTATAAATATTTGAAGCTAGAAATGCTCAAGAAAATTCAATAAAGATCAACAACAAGAGAAGAAAGGCTAGGAATAACTTGCATCAACTTGATTATCACCAAATTCTAACTTGGATACACTTAATTTGGGTTTCTAGGTTTCCTCTCTCTTCTTCTCTCTTTTCTTCTTATCTCCTTCTCTCTCTTCTCTTAGATTTCTGAGAAAAATGATAGAAATTAGCTGGGTTTCACTATATGTACTAAGTGGCACTTGAGCTCTAGGTTAGGCACGCGTCAAGTATCAAGGCTTAATACTGTAGCGCTTGAGTACTATCTCAAGAGCACTTTAAGCACGAGCAATTTGTTATAGCACGCTCGAGTATCCCTTGGATATATGTCAAGCATGAGCATTCTTCCAATGAGCACATAATTAGGCTTCCATTAGACATTGAGTAATCTATTATCCATGCATGGGCAAATGTTGGGTGTCGGTCGAGCATCCCTCAATTTGATGTAATCCAATTTAATTTTAACTTTTAACCAAATTTTCTTTATTCTTAAACCTCAATTTAATTATAGTAACTTAATTAATTAAAATTATAATAATATTCAAACTCGGGCCTTACACTCCCCCGTTAGAAAATTTTCATCTTTGAAATTTTATATACCTCAATAAAGAAATAAATGTGGATACTTTTTTCAGATCTCATTTTCTTTTTCCCACATGGCTTCTTCAAGTAAATGATTCATTCATAAAACCTTCATCAACGGAATTACCTTTGTCTAAAACATTTAATTTCTTCTACCAAAAATTTGAATCAGTTTCTCTATGTACGTCAAGTTTTTGTTAATCTTCAATGCTCATATTTAGTAATGTACGTTAGATCATATACTTACTTCCATAGAATAGTTCCCTGTAGCTGCTGTATTATGTTGCTATGTTTAGCTAAAGCAGACTAGATTTATAACCTTGTGTTATTAATGTATGATACTGCTATTGTATCATTCTATCTGATGAAACTGATGGAGATGTTGCTATATGTATACAGTTTGCCGGTTTGGTGTGTATAGGCGAAATGCATGTTGTGACTAGTATGGTTTGCTGAAATGGTGAAATTACCGAGATTGTCTAGTTTAGCCGGTATGAGGATTTTGCCCGGTTTGCTTTTTGCCTAGTATGCAGAAAAATGCCATGATGGCATTTCGTCCAAAATACTGATATATGAAATAAATTGCCGAGATGACCTTTTGCATGGTATGCTCAATAAGCAGAAAAGTGCCGGAATGCACTACACCCTCTATGAAGCAGAATGCCTATTTGGGTGAACTGATCGGTTTGGTAACTTTGTCTGGTATGAATTAAGGTGGCAGTAAGCATTTTGCCCGGTATGCCCCAGCATGTAGCAAAACTGTCGGAATGGATTTTTGGTCCGATCTGCACAAATGCCGGTATGCACTTTGCTTGGTATGCTGCAATATACTGGCATAGGTGAAATGACCGATGTAGTCTCTTTGCCCAGTATGACTTGAAGAAAAAAAAAGGGTAGTTTGAGGCATATGTTCCCTTCGTTTTTCCTTTTCTTTGGAGACATGTACCAATGTGTTTGGGATATACCTCAACATCTTTGTTCCTTTTTCAAGTCGGTAAAATACTTGGAACTGGAATATCAGATTTGTAATCTTTTAATTTTTAATTCAATTTACTTAATTACTAAAAAAATTCATAGAATTGACACACGAAACACATTATGAATATCTCCCAAGTTCAGAGGTAGATCCAATCTGCAGGCTACTTTACCAATTTCATCTAAAATTTTGAATAGTCCAATAAATCTCAACTTCAATTTGTCTTTAATCCCAAACCTTGAGATTCCTTTTGATAGAGATATATTCAAAAAAACGTAATCTCCAACATTAAAACTCAGCTTCGATCTTCTCCGATCAGTATAACTTTTCTACCTACTTTGCATAATATTCAACCAATCATGAACCAAATGAATCTTATTGGATGTCTCTTAAATGACCTCTGGTCCAAAAAGTCTCTCATCTCTAGTCTCTTTCCAATAAATCGGGAAACAATATTTTTTTCTATACAAAATCTCAAATGGGGCTATATCAATACTCGCCTGACAACTATTATTATAAGTAAATTTAGTCAATGCCAAATAATCATTCAAATTGTCTTTCATCTCTAAAACTGAAACTCTTAACATGTCTTTTAAAATCTAAATAATTTACTTCAATTGTTCATCTATTTGAGAATGATAAGTTGTGATAAATTTCAAATTAGTTTCTAATTCATGATACACATTTTTTTTAAATTTAGAGACAAACCTCAAATATCGACGAGACACAATCGAAGTTGGCACACCATGCAATCTGACCATATTATTAATATATAATCTTGCCAACTGATCTCTATAAAATGGCATCTGCATGGCTCTAAGATGAGTCAACTGAATGAGCCGATCCACAATCATCCAAACAGTGCTGTAGTTTCTCTACATCGTTGGCAATTCCATCACAAAATCTATTATTATACTTGGAGTTAGTATTGATTACAATAGGCCGGGTGACTATTCATACTCGGCCTTCAATTGTTAGCAAATCAAACATCTTTCCACATAGACGACAATTTCTCTTTTTATATTTCATCACCAAAATAATTTCTTTAAGTTTTGATAGATCTTGTTAATTCTCAGTTGGACAATGTATTTCGAACGTGTGTTTCATTCATAAATTTTTCTTTTAATTTTTCAATATTTGACACACATATCTGTTTCCAAAACTTTAAAACTTTATCGACCCTTATACAAAAATCTGCTCTAGTGTCCCTATTTAAATTTTTAACAATGTTTATCAAAAATGGATCATTCATTTGACCTCCTTTAATTTTATTCAAGATCTCCAATTGCATTAAATAATTTGACAATATTATTTGATTACCTTGAGAGTACCTTTTGATATTATATTGCCTCATACAATCGAACATGTCTATCTCTTTAATTCTTAAATGAGCCATAAAACTTGTTATTTGATGACTTAAAGTATCTGCCACGATATTAGCTTTTTTTGGATTGGTATTGAATTTTACAATTGTAATCTTTTAGGAAGTCAATCCAACTTTGTTATCTCATGTTCAATTCCTTTTCAGAAAATAAATATTCGAGGCTTTTATGATCTGTATACGTCAAAAATTTCTTTCCATAAAGGTAATGTCCCCAAATCTTCAATGCAAAAATTATTGCTGCTTATTCTAGATCATACGTTGGATAATTACTTTTGTACATTTTCATATGTCTTGACCCATAAGAGATCACTTTTTCATGTTGCATCAAAACATATCTGTTGCGTCCCGGGGCCCATGGTTGTTGTACGGATTAGAGAACCTTTGGATTCCTCAGCGTACGGCAGCTTTTGGAGAAGGGTCTGGTCTCCATCTCTATAAACCTGGACCTGCACAACACAAACAACAAACAAGAGGTCAGGGGTCTGGCAGGATTTCTCCCACCGAGGCCGCTCCGACGCTCAAGTCAGCAAATTTTCGCAATAAACAGAAATGGCGCACACCAAGGGCGGTGCACAGGTGTATGCTGTGGAAGCGTAAGAGGTGTTTGTGCGGTGATATGGAGAATGCAGTGAGCAGGTGGTGGAAGGCCTAGCTTCCGTGGTGCACCGCAATGGGTGGCTAACTTTCCTGTGATCTGAGAAGATGTTGGGAAGGAAAGCGAGCTAACTATTGCCGACATAAATGAGGTGATCCTCAGTTCCGGTTTGTTACTTTCGCAAGATCGAATAGAGAAGAAGGGAGCCGAAGAGTATGACTCGTTGTTTGAATTCTGGATTCAAAAGGGAGCAGCAGATGAAGATGCTGAATGAAAAAGATCCCCTCTCTACGGGGTATGAGGGCTCTTATATGCTTCTTCCCATTGGACTCTAGGGCGCCAAAATGCCCGTTGCAAGGGCTACAGCGCCGCTGGTCACTGTTGTGGACCGCCGGTCACGCCGGTTGTCCTTTTGCGGTGGATGGCACGCCTCTGAACATTGTCGGCCACGCCCGATTTTCCCCTGAGACGGGATTGGTTGGCCGCCTGCAGACGGCAGCGTGAGCTACTGACGCCGTACCAGCCGCTCCCCTATTGGCTAGCCTTTCTGTCTCCTCACCGATTTTCGACAACCGCATTAAATGCGTTGTAGGGTGCCGTTGTCTTCTGTCAAACAGGATCTGCACGTGTTTCATGACCGCTGGGCTGGGCTGGCCTTTTCATGCGGGCTCTTGGACTCTTCGTGGGCCGCGATACTTCTTATGGGCCTGGTTGGTTCTCCATGGGCCAGGTCATAGGACCCAACACTAGCCCCCCATGCCTGGGCCGGTCAGTGATCGGGCCTGGCATGTCCCTTGGGCCCATGCAGCAATCTCCACGCCCTTCCTCGTGCTGCGTTATCTCTTGTCATTTCCGAGTTCGCGCCTTCCCCAGGAGCCAAGGCAGCGAGGATAATCTTTCGGTTCACGGAGTCGGAGGATTGTGTGTCGATGTCCCCCAAGGCGGGGTTTCTCTTTCGCAGCACCAACCCTGACTCGGTGAAGGGCTAGAAGAAGCGCTTCTTCTTTTTGCAGGAGCTCCCTGACTCCGAGCTCCCAAGGGGGTGGGGCCCAATCTCAGAGTATCTCCAGGAGAAGCCAACTCCCGAGGACGTCGCAGAGTCAGAGAAGTTGATAGTTGCTATCAAGTCTGAAAAGGAAAATTTCTCGATTTAGGGCTACTACCTCACCTCCGTCACGTTTGAGGCCTGTAAATGGGGATCTCCTGCTGGCTGGGCGAAGGTTGGACCAAGTAAGGAAGGTCCTGGAGATACAGCCGCTCCTCCACCGTCCAGAGGGACTGAGGAGGAAAGCTGCTCGTTGCTGGAGTCGTCGTTGAGCGACGATGAGGATGAGGCCACCCTTAAGAGGCTAAGGGAAGCCGAGGGGACTTCTTTGAGGAGGTCCAGGAGACAAATCTCTGGCCCTTCCATCGTGGCAGGAAGTCCGGCTACAAAGAGATCTGCAAGCACGGGCTGCCGGGGGGAGACCGCCGAACCTTCATCGACTTCGGTCGCGGGACTAGCCGCTCGCGAGGTCTGCGAGGTGGAGTCTCTACCCACAGGGAATCCACCCACTTGTTCTACTGCTGAGGTGACGGATGATGTCGTCATCCTTGAGAGCCCGGAGGGGCCGTTTACCGCTGCGCCCGAGCCAGCATCGGAGGCCAGGGGACATGTGGAGTCGTCAGCGATCTTCATGGAGCCCATTTCGGAGTACAGGCTCCCCGAAGGTTTGGCCACATCTACGGAGGACGGCGCCGCTCTCGCTGCTGATCCGGTTCAGGCTGACGAAGGGGAAGCCGGGACGTCCTCATGGCAAGAGCCCCCGAGCATTCCTACGGCAGCCAGCCTTCCAGTCGGCCCTTCTCCAGCAAGCGAAGGAGCGGAGCCCCAAGGAGAGGCTTTTTCAAGCAATCTTGCACGTTCTCCGAGCGCGGCTCCTGCTCAGGTACGGCTGCTTCTATCTGGCCTTCTTCCATCGCTGTTTGCCCTGGGAATGCCTTTGATGTTGCATCTTATGCAGGCTCCTAGTAGCGGCGATCCTTTTGATGCGTTGGCTGCCCTCTTTCGCGGGGATTTTCAGCAAGCCATCTCCAGTAGACAATAGTTCGTCTCCAGCGGGTAGGCCAAGATCGAACCTCTCAAGGAGGAAAACGGGCAACTGTGGCAGAAAGTGGAGCAGCTGGAGGCCCTTCTCACCGCCTCGGATGACAGAGTCGCTAGGTTTGCCAGAGACATGGTTGGCCGGCACTCTGCTTCGGAAATACGGCTAGCGTTGGAGGCTCGATATTGGGATGGCATCATCCTGTGTCGCAAGATCGCTTCCTTGGTAGCTCCCCACATTCCTGAGGGTGTTTTTCATCCGGGGAACATCGGGGTAGATGAGGCGTCTCGGCTGAGGAATTTTCACGAGGAGGCCGGTCCGTCGAGTCTTCCTGATTAGCCTCTGTTTTCGTTGGTCATTAGACCGTCTTTTGTCTTTATACCATACTTCTCCCTTGTAGATGAATGAGAAGTGACTACTTTTCCTTTGTACTGGTGCTTCTTCTGTCGTGGGACGTAGCTTACATTCTTCGTTTGCTTTAATTTGTGGGATTTTGTTTCATGCTTGAATGCTAGGTTCTTTGGAGCCATTGTTGCTAAGGCCTTATCCAGGTGCCTTCTTGCATGGTGCCCGTCCTTCATAAGAGGATGTCATCACAGCTCACGCATTTGGGGGGCTCGATTCGGTGAAGCGGATGTCGTCACCAAGCCCCTGGAGCCGCAGCGAGGGTCAGCGCAGCTGTCAAGCCACGGTAACCAGACTCCTGGGTCTAGGACTCGGTCGCGTATGATTGCGGGAGGTGTGTCGCCCCTGCTCGAAGCGTTATGATCACCAAGTTGAGGTCTTAGCCCACGACCATTGTAGACTGAGGGTGCTCTCTTCTGTTCAAGAAGGTCGCCGCACGCTGGCGATTTTTTGCCCCCTAAGGTTTTGTTGGCCGTAGATTGGGGACTCGGGAAGCCCCAAGGCCTGATACTTTGACCTCCTGGGTCATCGGCGCGAAGCCTATCTAATGGACCGCCTGGGTCCTTTGTTCCAGCCTGCGGCTGGCTACCTCCGGGCTGTCTAGCACGGGGCTTGGTCTCTGGGTGGCCGCTCGGGCCTACTAGCACGGTGCCAAAATGTGTAAAGCCGTTCCCAGGCCATCTGGCGTGGGGACGAGGTCCTGGGACGGTCGACTTTGGACCATCTGGCACTAGGCCAAGGATTGGTTTTACAGACGGACGCTTGTCCTCCCGACTTAGGGGCAGTCTAGGTCGTTTGATTTTAAGAATGCAATGCATGTCATCAACTCACATAAATAAATATGCGGAATGATAGAAAGAGTGATTATGTTAATCAAAAGACAAAGCTCATGTCCAAGCATTTATTATGATGTATGTGCGCGTGCGACTTACCTGGGTCGATGTTGCATTACTGATAGTATTTCCTTAAGTTGGTGGCGTTCTAGGTCCGCGGGACCAGTTTGCCGTTCTGGGTGCATAGCTTGTACACTCCGCTCCGGAGGATTGCGGAGATGAGGAACGGCCCCTCCCACCCGGGGGAGAGTTTGTTCCTGTTCGCGGTCTTTTCCGCAGTCTCTACGCTCCGGAGGACCAGATCTCCAACTTCCAGTGGGCGCGCCTTTACCTGCTTGTTGTAGTACTGGGCGACTCGCTGCTGGTAGGCCGCGGCTCGTACTCGCGCGGCGTCTCAAACTTCCGAGAGCAGGTCCAAACTTTCCCAAAGCCTTTGTTCGTTGGTGGCCGGGTCAAAACATTCGATTCGCAGGCTTGGCATTCCCACTTCTACGGGCACCACAGCCTCAGCCCCAAAGCAAAGGTTGAAGGGCGTCTCCCTTGTCGGCTCTCTCGCAGTCGTTCGATACGACCATAGCACGGACGCTAGCTCCTCAGTCTAGGAGCCCCCTGCGTCTTCCAACTTGATTTTTAATCCATGCAGTAATGTGCGGTTGGTAACTTCGACCTGTCCGTTTGCTTGAGGGTGCGCCACAGACGTATGTACCAGCTTGATGCGAAGGTCGCGGTAGTACTTTGTGAAACGTTTGCCGGTGAATAGGGTTCCATTATCGGTCACTACGACCTCGGGGATCCCAAAGCGGCAAACGATGCCTTGATGGAGGAACTCCGTCGCATTTTACTCTGTGATCTTGGCGAGAGGGATGGCTTCCACCCACTTCGTAAAGTAGTCAATGCCAACGATCAAGAACTTCCTTTATCCGGCGGCCATTGGTAGGGGTCCAAGTATTTCGAGTCCCCATTGTGCGAACGGCCATGGGAATTGGAGATAGTGCAGCTCGGTGTGCGGCTGGTGTGTCATGTTACCATGGACCTGGCAACTTTCACACTTCCGGGCGAATTCCATAGCGTCCCGTTTCATAGTGGGTCAGTAGAACCCCTGCCGCATAACGTTGAACGCAAGGTTCTTCCTTCCGAAGTGTGAGCCACACAGCCCCAGGTGCACTTCTGTTAGCGCGTAATCGGCTTCCTCTGGCGTGAGGCACTTCAGGAGAGGAGTGGAGTATCCTCGCCTGTATAGCTTCTCATTCAGGATCGTGTACCATCTTACCATTTTCTTGATTTGCTTGGCTTCGTTAATGTCGTCAGGTAGGGTTCCCTCAGTTAGGAACCTTACGTACGGTGTCATCCAGTTGTCTCCTGTGTTGACCCGTAGAACTTCTTTGTCTTCGGCGTCGATGCTGGGTGCGTTCAAGATTTCCCTGGGCTCCCTCGCGTATTGCTCTACGGTCCTGGCGGCCGCGTCCCGAGCCAGTTAATCAGTGCGTTCATTATCCGATCTCGGGATATGCTCAATCTCAAATCGACCGAACTCAGGGATCAGGGCCCTTACTTTTGCCAAGTACCTCACAAGCTGTGGGTTCGAGGCGTCAAAGTTTCCCTTCACCTGATTGACCACAAGCTTGGAGTCACTATGCACAATCAACGACCGCGTGGAACACTCCTTTGCCAGTCGCAAGCCCGCGAGGAGGGCCTCATACTCCGCCACGTTGTTCGTGGCCGAGAAGGCCAGAGTAACGGAGTATACGATCTCCATTCCCTCAGGCGTCCTTAACACGACACCAGCTCCACTACCTGCTTGGGTAGATGATCCGTCTACGTTCAGGGTCCACACAGGAGGATTGTCACCTTTCGTACCTCCTGGATTACTGTCCTCTTCCTGTGCCGGCGTCACCGCTTCGACGATAAAGTCCGCCAGAGCCTGTCCTTTCACGACTAGCCGGGGCCAGAACTCCAGGTCGAATTCCCCCAGTTCGACAGCCCACTTAACCAGTCGGCTGGATGTCTCCGACTTTTGCAAGATCGATTTCAGCGGCTGGTCTGTCAGTACAACGATCCGTTATGACTGGAAATAGGGCTGCAGCTTCCGTGCCGCATAGACAAGCGTGAGTGCCACCTTTTCAGCATGCGGATAGCGGGCCTCTATGTCAGTCAGCACCCGGCTCACGTAATACACCGGCTGTTGTCTGCCCTCGTGCTCCGCGACTAACACCGAGCTGAGGGCCACTGCCGATGTGGCCAAGTAGAGGTAGAGATCTTCCCCTTCGCGCGGTGAGCTTAAAAGCGGCGCGCTGGAGAGGTAAGTCTTCAGTTCCCTGAAGGCTTCGTCACATTCTTCACTCCCCTTGAATCCCTGTGATTTGGTGCCCCTTAGCGCCTTGAAGAAGGGCAAATATTTCTCGGCTGAGTTGGTGAGGAACCGCGAGAGGGCTGCTACTCGCCCGGTCAGCTTCTGGACTTCTTTTATTGTCCGCGGAGGGTTCAAGTTGAGTATGGCATTGATCTTCTCTGGATTGGCTTCTATGCCACGCTGGGACACTATGAAGCCTAGGAACTTTCCTGAGGTCACTCCGAACGCACATTTGGCGGGATTGAGCTTCATCCCGTGCCGTCGGAGGACCTGAAAAGTCTCATCTAGGTCATTCACGTGGTGGCTCGCGATTCTGCTTTTCACAAGCATGTCGTCGACGTTCACCTCCACATTCCGTCCAATCTGAGCCTCGAACATCTTGTTCACAAGGCGCTGATAGGTCGCACCGGCATTCTTGAGGCCAAAGGGCATCACTTTATAGCAATACGTCTCTTGATCTGTCATGAACGAGGTGTGCTCCTCGTCTTATGGGTCCATCCGGATCTGGTTGTACCCAGAGTATGCGTCCATGAAGCTTAGGAGTTCGTGTCTTGATGTAGAGTCCACGAGCTGGTCAATCCTGGGAAGCGGAAAGCTGTCTTTGGGGGCAGGCCTTATTCACGTCCGTGAAGTCGACACACATCCGCCACTTACCACTGCTCTTTTTTACCAATACGACGTTGGACAGCCACTCCGAGTACTAGACTTCTCTGATGAATCCAGCGTCCAAGAGCCTCTTCACTTCTTCCCTGATGGCGACCAACTTCTCGACTGAGTGGTTCCTCCACTTCTGCCGAACGGGCTTTTGGTTCGAGTCAAGGCCCAACTTGTGGACTATAACTTCGGACGGTATCCAAGGCATGTCAGCGGGGACCCACGCAAACACGTCGGAGTTAGCCCCAAGGAAAGTAATCAACCTGTTGCGCTCTGTAGGTTGGAGGGATCTCCCCACATTGATGCATCGTTTCGGCTCGGAAGGGTTTACTGGGATCGCCTCAGTTTCCTCTCCGAACTGGGCTTGTTGCAGCGAAGTTTTGTCGCGGAGATCAAGGTCTTCGTCCGGGTGACATGGTGCCACGGGGTTGATCTGGGACAGGTAGCACGTCCGTCCCATCTCTTGGTCTCCAAGGACTTCTCCCACGCCCCAAGGGATAGGAAATTTCACCTTCAGGTGTGGGATGGATGTTACAGCTTCGAAGGCGGTCAGGAAAGGTCTGTCTAATATGACATTGTAGACGGATGGAATGTCAACAACGAGGAACGCCAGCTCTCGCGTCATGGAGCGCGGGTGGGTTCCCATGGTAATTTCCAGCAAAACTACCCCTTGCACGGGGACTGGCTCATTGTCCAAGCCGTACAAGGGTCCGCTTGCAGCTTTCATTTGACTTCGTTTTAATCCCAGTTTAAGGAAGGCAATGAGATACAACAAATTCTGAGAACTTTCATTATCAATGAAGACCCGTTTCAGTTGGTAGTCATCCCCACCACCTGAAACTAGGGCCGATACAACAAGAGGGTCGGTATGGGGAGAGGTTACATGAGCCATGTCGTCGCTGCTAAAGCTAATGACATCATTCCTAATCCCTATCTTTGCCCGTTTGTTGTTGGAAGTTGCCTCCGGCTGCCCACGCCTGGCGCCCGTGGCGTCAGTGGAGGAAACCATATGGACCACGCCGGCGGCCGTGTGGGCTCTTGGAGGTTCACTGGCTTCACCGTCGGAGGTAGCAGGCTCCTGCCCCGAGCTCTTCATGAACCGCTTCAAGTGTCCGCGTTGGATCAGATCTTCGATTTCTTGCTGCAGGGTCCGGCAGTTCTCAATCGAGTATCCCAGACAGCGGTGGTACTGGCAATACATCGTCTGGTCGCTGCCGCTGGGACCCTTGGGCATCTTTAGCCCTTGAAAAATTTCTCATCCTGAATCTGCATCAGGATGTTTGCACGGCTATCGTTCAGAGGGGTCAGGGAGGTCCTGCTGTAATCTTTTTTGGGCCCCGGTAGGGGCCGTTGTTGCTTTCGACGCTCCGGGAAGCGCTGGCCGTCGCTATCCCTCTTTCTCCCGCCAGATGCTCTGAGGGCTTCCGGGGGCCGATCCACTTGCTCGAGGCGCTTCGCCTCGTTAGCCTTTTCGCCCGTGATGTATGCCCGGGCAATGGTCTCAGCCTCCCGGAAGGTCTAAGGGCGCTGGTGCGACAGATGTTTGAAGAAATCCCCCACCGCCAAGGTGGCGATGAAGGCATTGAGTTTCAGCTCGTCGGAGAGATGAGGGATCTGCCACGCCTCGGTGATGAAACGATCTAAGAACCACTTCAGACTTTCATCTGACCTTTGGCGGAGGCGGACCATGTGCCATGGTTGCCTCTCCTCCATTCTGCTTAAGGCGAACTGACTCAAGAAGCTGTCAGCAAGCTCGTCAAACGAGCGTATGGAGTTTGGGGGGAGACCGTGGAACCAGAGCAACACGTCCCCCCTAAGGGTGACGGGGAAGCACTGGCACATCAAGGCCTCGCTTGCCCCCTGTAGAGAGAGGTGGGTGCGGAAGCAGTTGAGATGATCCATTGGGTCATTGCTTCCGTCGTATCCCTCCAGGACCGGCATCTTAAACTTGCTCGGCAATGGTTGCATCCGCAAGTCCATGGCGAAGGGCGATCTACGGAGGTCGGCGGAGGAGGGCGTGGGTTTCTCCTTATGCAGAGTGTCCCACAACACCTTGACTTTCTCCTCTATCGAAGGGTCCGTAGAGCCTCTCCGCCCTTCGATGACGTCGCGGAGCTTCGTGTTGCCCTGGAGGTGTGTCCGAGCTGGTCGGGGATGGCAACTCTCCGCCTGAGTGGCTCGTTCGCCGTTTGATCCTGCAGCGGCTGGCCTCCCATTGCCACGAGAGTTGCGGGAGTTGCGCCCCTCAGGGCTATCCTCCCGGTCATCATCGGCGGGATGACTCTCCACTTCATTTTGATCGTTTCCACTTGGGCCCGCCGGGGCTGCTGCCTGGTCGAGCCGGTTGGCTCGCCTCCTACGAGCGGCTTCTCGACGCCTTTCTCTTTTGGAAGTGGAGTCCTGGGATACTGGAGCGGCAGTCTCTGGCCAGGCAGTCCCCGTGCTCTCACTTATAGCGCGGAGAACCTGCTTCATGTCGTTCATGTCCGTAACCATGCGGTGGATGTCAGGCTCCGGTTATTCGTTTGCCTGGTTCCCGGTAGGGGGAACTTCACTTTGGGTGACGGCCTCCATCGCCGGAACACTAGCTTGTGCTCGAGTATTCACCATCTTCTGTTGTTCACTAGTTAGGTGGGAAAGAGACACTTGGCTTATCGTCAGTTCCCACAGATGGCGCTAATGTTGCGTCCCGAGCCCACGGTTGTCGTACGGATTAGAGAACATTCGGATTCCTCAGCGTGCGGCAGCTTTGGGAGGAGGGTCTGGTCTCCGTCTCTATAAACCTGGACTTGCACAACACAAATAACAAACAAGAGGTCAGGGGTCCGGCAGGATTTCTCCCACCGAGACCGCTCCGACGCTCAAGTCAGCAAATTCCCGTAATAAACGGAAATGGCGCACGCCAAGGGCGGTGCGTAGGTGTATACTGTGGAAGCATAAGAGGTGTTTGTGCAGTGATATGGAGAATGCAGTGAGTAGGTGGTGGAAGGCCTGGCTTCCGTGGTGCACTGCAATGGGTGGCTGACTTTCCCGTGATCTGAGAAGATGTTGGGAAGGAAAGCGAGCTAACTATTGCCGATGGAAGTGAGGTGATCCTCAGTTCCGGTTTGTTACTCTCGCGAGATCGAATGGAGAAGAAGGGAGCCGAAGAGTATGACTCGTTGTTTGAATTCTGGATTCAAAAGGGAGCAGCAGATGAAGATGTTGAAGGAAAAAGATCCCCTCTCTGCGGGGTATGAGGGCTCTTATATGCTTCTTCCCGTTGGACTCTAGGGCACCAAAATGCCCGTTGCAAGGGCTACAGCGCCGCTGGTCACTGTTGTGGACCGCCAGTCACGCCGTTTGTCCTTTTGCGGTGGATGGCACGCCTCTGAGCGTTGTTGGCCACGCCCGATTTTTCCCTGAGACGGGATTGGTTGGCCGCCTGCAGACGGCAGCGTGAGCTGCTGACGCCGTACTAGCCGCTCCCCTATTGGCTAGCCTTTTCGCCTCTTCACCGATTTCCGGCAATCGTATTAAATGCGTTGCAGGGTGCCGTTGTATTCTGCCAGACGGGATCTACACGCGTTTCATAACTGCTGGGCTGGGCTGGCCTTTCGTGCAGGCTCTTGGACTCTTCGTGGGCCGCGACACTTATTATGGGCCTGGTTGGTTCTCCATGATGTATCACAATAAATTGCAAATTCTTTGGATCCTTTGATAATTGGCAAAATAGGAGCAGTCGTCCAACAGTTCTTCAACTTTTGGAAACTTCTTTCACAATCTTCCATCCACTCGAAATTAACTTCCTTGTCAATCGGGTTAATGACATGGCAACTTCAAAAAAATCCTCTACAAATCTTCAGTAGTAGTCTTCCATCTTCAAGAAGTATCTATTCTCACTGACCAAATGTATCTCTACCAAAGCTTGTTGTAAAATAAATAAGGTTTGTGAAGTCTTTTGTGTGTTTTTCTTCAACTCTATTTTTTAAACTGCAATGAGGATTGAAATATTTTTTAAATTTATAAATTTATCTTTTATAATGTCCCGTAACTCTTAGGAGTGAAAAAACGTCTTTATTTCCATGCTCTAAAAATCATAATTTTTCCCAACAAATTGGGACAATAAAAAGGTATATTCCATCATGATTGGATAAAATGTTGACAATAGTATGAAAATATACAATGAAATTTTAGTATAACTGAGTGATGGACCGACACCAGGTTTATGACCAAATTTGACTCTGATAGCATTTATTAAAATTTAATGGAGAGGAGAGTTGTAAATATAGAAATAATAAAATAAGAAAGCATTATTTG
>JAODPA010156043.1:0-14587 GCA_025585075.1 Nepenthes mirabilis
ATAATATTTATTTTTGGCTATTATTTTTCTAACTAAATGATAGCATATTTTTGACAAAATGGTTCCTACTACATTTTTCATATCATACCAACTGAATAGTGTTGCGTCCCGAGTCGTCGATTGTCATACGGATTAGGGAGCCTTTGGATTCCTAACCATTCTGAAGCGTATGTGGAAGGGTCTGATCTCCATTCCTTTTAACCTGAGGCCTGTACAACACAATCAATAAACAAGCGGTCAGAGGTCCGACGGGATTTCTCTCACCAAGGCCACTCTGATGCTCAAGTCAGCAAATTCCTGCAATAAACGGAAATATGGCGCACGCTAAGGGGTGCGCAGAAGTATGGTGAAAATGTGTGGGTGATGTGCGTTTGCATATGCGAGAGAGAGTGATGAGCGGGTGGTGGGAGACCTGGCTCCCCAAGTGCACCGCAGCGGGTGGCTCATTTTCTATCGACTGAGTAGGCTCAGGAGTTTGGATCCAGAGGTTAACTAGTAAGCTTTAAGGCTTGCGACACGGAGTCGTTTGTCTTGGCTCCGATCCTCCCTCTTTGTTGGCGAAAAGAGATTTTATAGGTCCCTTGACGGGAGATTTTGGGCGCGAGAACTCCTGTCGCCAGGGTTCGTTGGCCGCCGATCACTGTTGGAGATTGCCGGCGTGTCAGCTATTGTTTTGCAGTGGTAGGCAGACTTTTGGGCTTTTCCGGCCATGCTTGGTCTCCCCCTTGAGCTGGAATTGGCAGGCCGCCTGTGGCGGTCGCCTGAATCGTAGCTGATAGCGTTATCACTTCCCTATTGGTTGGCTTCTCCTACTCTTTTGCCGCTTTTTGGCAGCCGCATTAATGAGTTGCAAGAGGCGCTCGCAGGCTGCTGCTGGTGGGCCGTCATGTCGCCATCCCGTGTAGTTGGGCTGCGCTCTGAATTTTCTTGGGCGTTAGCACTGGACCCAACACTAGCCTCTATGCCTTGGCTAACCAGTGGTCGGGGCCTGGCATGTCCCTTGGGTCTAGTTCGTGGTCCGCCGGTTTCCCTCGAGATGCTCCAACACTTGTCGTCTTTTGGGTTCGCGCCTTCCCCAAACATCTGCGTAGGCCTTTCTGATGCTGTAGCAATTCGGTGCCTGAGTTGGGAGGATTTGCACGCCTGGGGTTGCGTCTGACTTGAGAGCTTTTCCTATTCCATGAAAGACGTCCGTCAGGAGGCGTGTCTCGCCAAGCACGAGAAGGATGCCTGTTTCGCCCATAAATAGGGGGCTCCTCAGCGAGTGTAGCATATTCTTTGGCTGTCTTCGAGTGAATTATGTGAAGGTTCTAGCTTGCTCCACCTTTGGTGGGGATCTGCGAAGGAGTTGGATGGGCTAGCTGGAGACCCGAAACTCTCGGAGAAGACTGTCTTCATACCCGTGCCGTAATCGATTCCTCATGCTAATGAGGGTGGCTCGGCCACTCTGCTGTCGTAACGTGCCTCCCCTCCATGGTGTGACTCGTCCAAAGCACTGTGGGATCGTGGCGGAAATTTCACGGGGATGCTTCCCGTCGGTGAAGTGCGTCACTCGCGGTCTCCACTTCACTAGGTTCGTGTGTAGGCCATGGAGGAGGCAGAGAGGGGAGCCCCGGTGAGGGAATTGCAGGGTTTTCCCTATTAGTCCCTCCCAGAGGCTCTTGAGCTGGGCACTGACTCTGCCTTGGTGGATAACGCTGGATCGACTCCACCGTAGGTAGGCCAGTGCTCGACTGCCCCTGGTGGCTTGCTAGGGAACTGGTGCCGAGGCTGTGGTGATCTCATGTAGATCACATTCCCTAATCTCGTTCGGGCATCTGGGGCAGTCACCATGGGGCCTGCGCCTCGTGCTGTATCTTCTTCCCTTTTCCTTTGCCTTCACTGCTATAAATTTTGTACTCTGTAAAGAAAGCCTTGATTAATAAAAGAAGTAGTCCCTTTGTCTTTGTTCTTCCATCTTATAGCGCGTGCTTTCCCTTGCTGATTGCTCTTCCCCGATGTGTTGCACCCTGTTGTGTGCGCTTGCGGATCTTCGGGCGCTTGCGGTCGATTCCGTCGGTTTTTCCCCCGGAACCTATATATCGCCCGTGGTCGGGACAACGCGGTTCGAGGGCGGCCTTTCACGCCGGGGGCCACGGAGATTGCAACGTCATTGATGGCGGTCACATCCATCTGTCTGCCTGGCGCATTAAGTGCGCAGAAGATCAAGGGGCGCTGTGTGATGATGACCTGTCTTGGAAATGCGCGAGGCTTTAGGGATTCTCCACATGGAGCGCTCTTGTTGGCCTTGTCCCGGCACTCCCTATTCTCAGGGCACAGCCGTTTCTAGGGAGGACTCTATCTATTTAAACGCACCTTCTCAGATAACGCGCTCTGCTGCTTCTTTGGCGGTATGAAGTTTTGCGTCGCTTGCGATTCCTCTCTCCTTCTCCTGCTTTTGTTGCGATCCAGATGGAGGAGTCGTCCTCGTCATCTAGATCGGGATACCCCTTCAGAGGGTTCAAAACTGGGGTCAATGCTTCTCGGGTCTCGGGTGTCATCGCATCGAAGAGGGGTCACTCAGAGACTACTATCGTGGGCCCTGTACAATCCCTGCGGGCGCCTCCAAGCATTGAGAGGGTGGAGGGGTCTGCCGCCTAGCGGGAGCGTGGCCCAGGGAGGGCGGATTTCTTGCTTTGGTGAGTTGCCAGGGCAGTTGAAGATGTTGAAGCCCGGATGCAAGCTGCGGTAGCGGAGATAGAGCAGCTAAGGGCCCGCGCCGCACACTTTGAGGAAGCATGGGCGGAATCGGAGGCGAGGGTGTCCAGGCTCGCCAGTGCTAACACGGGGGCTCGAGCCCGCATCTTGGCTCTCCAAGAGGAGAGTGAGCAGATACGTCGTTAGTTCGGGACAGAGGTTGCACGGATCGGGACTGAGTTGAGGTCGAGGTTCCTTCCAGAGGAAGTCGGCCCTGCACTGGAAAGGAACTTCCAGGATGGCATCCGTCTCAATTGGAGACTAGTCTCACTGGAGGACCCGAGGTTCCACGTCGGTGTCCTGGACTCTCGAAACTCCAGCACCCGAACACGCGCGGACCTGGTGGAGTATTCGGCGCTAGGTTACTCTGCGGCGCCTGAGGGACGTTAAATGTATCCCACCATAGTTAGTTGCTGTAACAAGTTTTTGATGAATATTATAATGAAACCCAGCACTTAGCTGTGCCGTTTTGTTTTTTGTGATTTGTTGTGGCTGAATGGTTCGTTTTCATTTCGGAGCGTTTCTTTTGGGGGTCTCGCTGATGTTCTTTTCGGCGATTGAAATCCCTGCATTAAATGCAGGCGTGTCAGCGGGGAGTTTTCGCCAGGCGGTTGAAGCGACATCGATTTGCAGTCTGTTGAAAAGTCGTGATTGTTGACCGCTCTGGGGCCCGTGACCCCTCCATTTTTGGGGGGACGTCGTTTGGGTTTCCCGCTTGTTGGCGCTTCGCTGCCTATTTAAACCATCCTTACAAAAAATTTCCTTTGTTTGTTTCCTTGCGCTGAGGATTTTTCAATCTTGCCTTGCACTGCGAGAGAGAGATGGCAAAGAAGAGAGAGTCTCCTTCTTCCTCGCGAACTTCTAGGGTCAGTCGGCAGAGGGTCGATAACACCGAGTCTGTCTTGTCAACTGGCGCCATCGCCGCTCTGATGGTAGATTATGGGATCCCGAGCGATTGGGATTACCGTGCTCCTTGCTCCGCGGGCAGAGCAAACGCTCTACCAGATGGCTTTGTCATAGTTTACAAGCACCATCTTCGAGGGGGGCTATGTTATCCCATGCCATGCACTCTGTATGCGCTGGTGGAGGCGTTGGGCATTCCTGTGGCGAGGCTCTATCCTAATGCCCTCCGTTATCTGGTCTCGTTGTGTATTTTCACTCGCCTTCATGGTGGAGCTTTCGACGCCAATGCGGCTAGGTTGATCTTTTGCTTCTTGGAGTTGGAGGACTGGGTCTCCATGTCACTGAAGACCGGCTTCCGCTTTCGAGGGACCAATCCTGACTCGGTGAAAAACTGAAAAAGCCGATTCTTCTTCTTGTAAGAGCCTCCTGACTCTGAGCTTCCACACGAGTTCAGGGTTCTTCTATGAGAAAGTGTCCACGGATGATGTCAAGGAAGCGACAGAGTTAATCGCTGACATTGAGTCCCAGAAGACGAAGTTCTCCATCCTGGGCTACTTTTTGACATCCATTACGTTCGAGGCCGCTAAGTGGGGGCCTTCATCGGGCTGGCCCACCGCCAGTCCTGCCAAGAAGGACCCTGGGGAAGGCGCCATTCCCCCACCGTCTAATGGGGACGAGGAGGAAAGTTGTTCGCAACTGGAATCATCTTCAGATGAGGAGGAGGTTGAGGCTCCCTTGAAGAGGTTGAGGGAGGCCAGAGGCACCTCCACGCGGAGGTCGTAGAGGTTGGATGTTGGCTCTGCTGCGCGGGTCTGGGCTCCCGCCCCGGGGGCGGCGTTAGGTGCTGGGCCTCAGGAGGAGGCCGACGAACCTGTTCCAATTCTTGCTGCGGCGTTAGTTGAGCACGGTGTCCCTAAGGTGGGGCTTCATTCTGGTGAGGAGTCTCCTGCACACTCCTTCGTCGATCTGGTCGTGGAGGCGGCTCCAGGCATAGCGGCCAGCACGTTGCTCCTCGATGGCCCGGAGGAAGCACATGTGCCAGCGCCAGTGTCGGAGTTAGGGGATCCTCGGAGCCGACTGTGGTCTTTGTGGAGCCAATTTTGGTGGGTTGGATCTTGGGGGCGTCCCCGTGGTGTCAGAGGTGGAAGTCGTATCGGAGGCCGGTCTGTCGGGTGCTGAGATGGCCGTGGGAGAGATGGCTTTAGGGCCAGAGCCCCCAAGCGTTCCTTTGCCTTCTGCGCTTCCGACCCATCTGAGCCACGCGAGAGTCGTGGTTGAAATTAAGGAGCCCTTGGGCGCATCCGCGTCAGGAGATTCGGTACGTCCTCCGGACGCCGCCCCTGCCCTGGTACAATCGTTTCGAACTGGTCATTCTTTTGCGGTCATAATTTTTAGGAATTCTTCAGACTTCTCCATTTCCCACGCAGTTTCCTGAGGAGGCCGATCCTCTTGATGAGCTAGCCGCCCTTTTGCACGGGAGCTTTCACCGTGGGCTACACATCGTCCAGCGCACGAGAGCCCAGGTCGCTTCCCTTCGAGGGGACAGCAAGCGGGCGCAAGTAGAAATTAGGGGCTTGCAGCTGAAAGTGGAACGACTAGAGGCGGCGCTCACCGCTCTTGAAGACGACAATTCGCGCTTGTGCAGGAATCTGAGGGGTCAGCTCACCCCGTCAGAGGCGGATCTCATGATGGAGACTCGATTTTGGGACGGCATTCACTTGTGCCGTAGGATTGCTTCTCTTGCGGCCCTTGGCGTACCGGAAGGAGTCTTCCACCCTGGCAACACCGGGGTCCGGGACGGATCTCGTCTTTGGAATTTTCTTGAGGAGGCTGGTCCGTCCGACCCTCCGCAGTAGTCTTGTCTATATACATCACTTTTTTTTGTGTGCAAGCGAATGGAAAGTAGCTCCTTTTTTTTCTGTATACATTGCCTCCCAATACGATCCGTGAGGTCGTGTCTCACGTTCGATGGCTAAGCTTGCAAAGCTATTGTCGCCAAGGCTCCAATCTGGTGCTTTTTTCCGCTGTACTCATCCTTCGTCAGAGGATGTCGTCGCATCTCGCTTGTTTGATGTGAAGCTCGATCAAGTAAGGTGGACGTCGTCGCTAGTCCCATGGTGCCGCACTGAGGGCCAGCCGGGTTTTCAGGCCACGGCAGTTGGGCTCCGGGTCTAGGCCTTCCATTGTGTGGTATTCGCATTGGGTGTGTGGCACCCGCTCGAGGAGTCATCACCACAAGGTCCTAGCCCTAGACCATCGTAGACTAAGGGTGCTCTCTTCTTCTTGAGAAGGTCGCCGCATGCTTGAAATTCTTGCCCCCTAAGGTTTTAGTGGCCGTAAGTTGGGAAACTTTGAAAGCCCCCAGGCCTAATGTCTTGACCACCTGGGTCGTTTGGCGCGAAGCCAAGGTAGCAGATCGCTGGGACCTTTCCAATGTGGAGTCGAAGTCCGGATGCATCCGCTTCCGAACCGCTCGACGCGCGGTCGAGGCTTGAATGGGACAGCTGACGGGCCACTTGGCGCAGGGCCAAGGTTCTGAGGTGACCGTTCACGGGCCACTTGGTGCGACGCCAAGGCCTTATTTTACGGACGAACTATAGTCATCCCAACTTAGGGCAGTCTAGGTCGTATTATTTTTGAAATGCCATGCATGCTAACACTTCACAAGAATGGAGAATGCAAGTTGATAGGAATAATTAATTTTATTAAGTAAAAACTTGATGTATGTACAACCACTCTTCAAGATGCGTGTTCCTGCCTTTCCTGGGCCGGCGCTGCGTCACTGGTAGTATTTCCTTAGGTTGGTGGCATTTCAGGTCTGGGGGGCCAATTTACCATTCTGGGCGCGTAGCTTGTACGCTCCTTTCCGGAGAATCGCGAAGACGAGGAACAGCCTTCCCACCCAGGGGAGAGTTTGTTCTTGCTTTTGGCTTTTTCCGCCGCTTCTATGCTCCGGAGGACCAGATCCCCAACCTCAAGTGGGCGAGCTTTCACCCGCTTGTTGTAGTACTGTGCGACACACTGTTGATAGGCCGCGGTCCGCAGCCAGGCCATCTCTCAAACTTCTATAAGTAGGTCAAGGCTTTCCTGGAGTCTCTGTGAGTTGGTGGTGGGATCGAAATATTCGACTTGCAGGCAGGGTAATCCCACTTCAACGGGGACTACGACCTCAGCCCCATAATAGAGGTTGAAGGGTGTCTCTCTCGTTGGCTCCCGCGAGGTCATCCGATACAACCAGAGTACGAAAGGTAGCTCTTCGACCCACGAGCCCCCTGTGTCTTCTAGCTTGGTCTTTAACCCGTGCAGCAGTATATGATTGGTGACTTCAACCAGTCCGTTGGTCTGAGGGTACACCATGGACGTGTGGATCAGCCTAATGCACAGATTAGTGCAGTATCTTGTGAACTGTTTGCAGCTGAGTTGGGTTCCATTGTCGGTTACTACGACCTCGGGAATCCCAAAGTGGTAGACGATGCTCTGATGGAGGAATTCCGTTGCGTTTTGCTCGGTGATTCGAGCCAGGGGGACCGCTTCTACCCACTTGGTGAAGTAGTCAATGCCGACGATGAGGAACTTCCTTTGCCTGGAGGCCAAGGGTAACGATCCGAGGATGTCGAGCCCCCATTACCCAAATGGCCACGGGGATTGAAGGCTGCACAACTCTGTATGCGGTAGGTGCATTACGGAACCGTGGACTTGGCAGCTCTCGCACTTCTTGACGAATTCCATGGCATCTTGCTTCAAGGTTGGACAATACAGACCTTGTCACATGATTTTGAACGCGAGGTTTTTTCCCCCAATGTGCGAACCGCATACACCGAGGTGTACTTTGCTTAGGGCGTATTCGGCTTCCTCGGGGGTGAGGCATTTCAGGAATGGAGCTGAATATCCCCACTTTTATAGCCTTCTGCCGAGGAGCGTGTACCACCCTGCTGTCTTCCTGATCCATTTGGCCTCGTCGGCGTTATCGGGCAGAGTCCCGTCGGTCAGGTACTTCCTGTACGGAATCGTCCAATTGTCCCTCTCGTCTTAGGAGTCGATGCTGGATGCGGCCAGAGTCTCCCACGTTTCCCTAGAGTACTGCTCTGGGGACCCCCGCAGCTGTGTTCTTGGCCAGGCGATCCACTTTTCAGTTGTTGGACCTGGGGACGTGCTTAATCAGGAAGCGGTCGAACCCCTGGATCAGGCTCTTTGCCTTCGTCAGGTACTTCACGAGCGCCGGGTTTAATGCCTCGAAGTGACCTTGGATCTGGTTGACCACGAGCTTGGAGTTGCTGTATACGACCAATGATTTTGCGGAACATTCTTTTTCCAGGTGAAGTCCAGTGAGAAGGGCCTCGTACTCTGCCACATTGTTGGTAGCTGGGAAGGTCAGCACGACAGAGTACATAATCTCCACACCGTCCGGAGTCTTCAACATGACCCCAGCTCTGCCACCTGCCTGAGTGGGCTATCCGTCCACACTCAGGGTCCACACCGGGTCATCGAGGTCTCCCATGCTCTGCGGGCTACCACGGTCATCTAGGGCTGGGGTCGCCGCCTTGACAATGAAGTCCGCTAGGGCCTGACCTTTGATAGCCGACCGAGGCCGGAACTCCACGTCAAACTCTCCCAACTCCACAGCCCACTTGACTAGCTGCCCAGAAGTCTCTGGTTTCTACAGGATCGACTTCAGAGGTTGATCCATTAGTACGATGATCCGGTGTGCTTGGAAGTAGGGCCGTAGCTTCCGTGCCGAATAGATAAGCGTCAACGCGATTCTTTTGGCGTGCGGATAGCAGGCCTCTACGTCCCTCAGTACCCGACTTACGTAGTACACCGGCTACTGTGCTCCCTCATGCTCTCTGACCAGCACGAAACTGAGGGCAATTCCTGACATAGCCAAGTAGAGGTACAGGTCCTCGCCCGCACGGCGAGCTCAGGAGAGGTGGGTTGGCAAGGTAGGTTTTCAGCTCTTTAAAGGCTTCACTGCATTCCTCGGTCCACCAGAATCCTGATAATTTTGTGCCCCTAAGTGCCTTAAAAAAGGACAAGTACTTCTCCGCGGATCTGGCGAGAAACCACGAGAGGGCTGCCAGTCGCCCGGTGAGTTTCTACATTTCCTTCACCGTCTGCGGAGGGTTTAAGTCGAGGATGGCCTTGATCTTCTCTGGGTTGGCTTCGATGCCGCGCTGGGATAGATAAAGCCTAGGAATTTCCCTGAGGTTGCCCCGAACGCACATTTGGCAGCGTTGAGCTTCATCCGGTGCGCCCGGAGGATCTGGAAGGCCTCCTCTAGGTCGCTAATGTGGTCGCCGCCATTGCCTTCCCTGAGTTTCAAACATCTTGTTCACCACGCGTTGATAGGTTGGCCCAACATTTTTGACGCCGAAGGGTATCACTTTATAGCAGTATGTCCCCTAGTCGATCATGAAGGAGGTATGCTCCTCATCCTCAGGGTACATCTGAATTTGATTGTAACCGGAGTAGATATCCATGAAGCTCAGGAGCACGTGCCTGGACGTAGAGTCCACAAGTTGATCAATCCTGGGAAGGGGGAAGCTATCCTTTGGGCAAGCTTTATTTACGTCGGTGAAGTCCAAACACATTCGCCACTTGCTGTTGCTCTTTTTTACCAGCACGACATTGGACAACCATTCTGGGTATTGGAACTCTCGAATAAACCCAGCGTCCAGGAGTCTTTTTACTTCTTCCCTTATAGCTATTAGCTTATCGACGGAATGGTTCCTATGCTTCTGCCGAATGGGCTTATGGCAGGAACTGAGGTCCAGCTTGTGGACGATCACTTCGGCCGGTATCTCGGACATGTCGGTAGGAACCCAAGCAAACACATCAGAGTTTGCCTTCAGGAAGGTGATTAACCGATAGCGTTTGGCAGGCGGGAGAGAGCTGCCCACATGGGCGTACTTTTCTGGCTCGGTAGGATTTAGAGGGATCGTTTCGTAGCTTCTCCCAACTGGGCTTGTTATAGCAAGGCTTCGTCGCAGAGTTCAAGATCTTTGTCCAGGCGGTCTGATGCTACGGGGGTGACCTGGGACAGGTAACATGTTCGCCCCATCGCCTGGTCCCCGAGTACTTCCCCCACGCTACACGGGGTGAAAAACTTCACCTTTAGATGAGGGATTGATATTATCGCCCCAAACGCCATAAGGAAAGGTTTGCCTATGTTCGCGCGGGTATCGTTTAGAGGAGTCAGGGATGTCTGTCCATGATCCTTCCTAGATCCCAGCGAAGGACGTGGTTGCTTGTGGCGCTTCGGGAAGCGGTTACTATCGCCGCTCCTCTTCTGACCATTGGTAGGTTGGGGAGCTTCCGGGGGGCAGTCTACGCATTCGAGGCACTTCGTCTCATTTGCCTCCTCTGCTGTGATGTAGGCATGGGCGATGGCCTCGGCCTCCCGGAAGGACTGAGGGCGCTGGTGCGACAGGTGCTTGAAGAAATTCCTTACTGCCAACATAGCAATGAAGGAGTTGAGCTTTAGCTCATCGGAGAGCTGGGTGATCTGGCGCGCCTCGGCGATGAAGCGGTTGAGAAATCGCTTCAGGCTCTCATCCGACCTTTGGCAAAGGCGGACCCGGTGCTTCGGCTGCCTCTCTTCTCTCCGGCTGGAGGCAAACTTGCTCAAGAAGCTGTTAGCTAGCTCATCGAATGAGCGGATAGAATTTGACAGGAGGCCATGGAATCAGAGCAGTGTGTCCCCCCTGAGGGTGATGGGAAAGCACTAATACATCATGGCCTCGCTTGCTCCCTGTATGGACAAATGGGTGCGGAATCAGTTGAGGTGATCCATCAGGTCCTTGCTTCCGTCGTACCCTTCCAGGACTGACATCTTGAACTTGCGGGGTAGTGGTTGAGTCTGCAGGTCCATGGTGAAAGTTGACATTCGAAGGTCGGCGGAGGATTGTGCCGGTCTCTCCTTGTGGAGGAGATCCCACAGCACCTTGACCTTCTCTTCCATTGGCGGGTCGGATGCCCCTCTCCGCACATTGATAATGTCGCGGAGCTCCGTGTGGTCCTTAGGGCGTGGCTGGATCTGTCAGTGGCGGTGGCTTTTCGTACGGTTAGGCCTCTCACTGTTGGAGTCTCAGGCTGTTGGCCCCCCTTGGGCATGAGAGTTGCGGAGGTTACACCGTTCAGGGCTTTCCCTCCGATTGTCCTGGCTGGGGTGGCTTTTAGCCACAGTCTGGTCTCTGCTGCAGGAGGCTGCCTGGGCCCTGGCGTCGTCAGGTCAGTCGGATCTTCTACTGAGGTTGCCGCGCAGTGCCTCCTTCGCCTGGAGGAGGACGCCTGGGATGTTGGAGGTGCAGCCCCCATCCAATGGGTACCCGTCTGATTGCAGATGGCTTGGAGTACCAACCTCATGTCGCCCATGTCCGCGGCCAGGCAGTGGACATCGGGCTCTGGGCAGGTATCCGCGTGGCTCCCCACAGGGGATTCTTCACTACGAACGACGACGTTTATTGCTGGGGCACTAGCTTGTGCCCTGGTGTTCACCATTCTTGATGTTTTGGAATGAATGTGAGAAAGAGATGCTAGGCTTCTCATCCTATTTCCCACAGATGGCGTCAATGTTGCATCCTGGGTCCTCGGTTGTCATACGGATTACAGAGCCTTCGGATTTATAACCGTTCTAAAGCGTATATGGAAGGGTCCGGTCTCTGTTCTTGTTAACCTGAGGTATGAGGCCTGTACAACAAAATCAACAAACAAGAGGTCACAGGTCTAGCGGGATTTCTCCCACCAATGCACCTCTGATACTCAAGTCAGCAAATTCTCGTAATGAACGGAAATGGGGCGCTTGCTAAGGGGTGTGCGAAAGTATGCTAAAAATGCGTGGGTGATGTGCGTTTGCATATGCGAGAGAGAGTGATGAGTGGGTGGTGGGAGGCCTGGCTCCCCAAGTTCACCGCAGCGGGTGGCTCACTTCCTATCGCCCGAGTGGGCTCAAGGGTTTGGATCCAGAGGTTAACTGGTAAGCTTTAAGACTTGCGACGCGGAGTCGATTGTCTTGGCTCCGATCCTCCCTCTTTGTTGGCAAAGTGGGTTTTTATAGATCCCTTGACGGGAGATTTTGGGCGCGAGAACTCCTGTCGCCAGGGTTCGTTGGCCGCTGATCGCTGTTGGAGATTGTCGGCGTGTTAGCAGTCATTTTGTGGTGACAGGTAGACTTCTGTGCGTTGCCGGCCACGCTTGATCTCCCAATTCACCTGAATCGTAGCTAGCAGCGTTGACCGCTTCTCCATTGGCTAGCTTCTCCTGCTCTTTTGCCTCTTTCCAGCAGCCGCATTAATGAGTTGTAGGAGGCGCTCACAGGTTACTGCTGGTGGGCCGCCACGTAGGCATCCCGTGTAGTTGGGCTGGGCTTCGAATTTTCTTGGGCTTTAGTTTAATTTTTATAGACAAAAAACTTACAAAAATTCAAATATCCTTTGAAAGTATTAAGTTTTATTATCACACTCCCAGCCCTTAAAAGAGGGTAAAAGGAAAAATTGACAAAAGAAACATAAACTCCATTGTTTGTGCTGGATATATGATCATAAACATGATCAAACTAGAACAACACACTTACTAATTGAGGTGACATTTTTTATAAGAGAGAAGTTCAAGCATAGGCTTGAGGATTGGCAATGAGGTATTCATCCACGGTCTTGATTACTTTCTTTGTTCTCTCTTTTGCCACCTTAATTTCCTCTTCCATGTTAAGTGCAGCACCAGGCACTAGGGCGAATTCGGTGGCGAACTTGCAGACACTGCCAGTGTCGGATGCGACGATCTTAGTCTCATGGACAACGTATTCGTACCTTCCTTGAATCACATCTCCCTCGGTGGTTGTGTACTTGACGTAGGAGTTAGCGACATCAAGCTCATCAATCCTGTGGTGTCCGTACTTGTAGGGAAACCCTGCCAAAACAATCACAATTCATGCAATTGTTTTCTTTTTATTATTATTTGTTTGGACAAAAATATAAGTCAATCAAATATTGCTGTATGGTCAAAGTTTGATGAAATCAAATCTTGGTCCCAAATACACAAAAATTTAAATAAATATAATAACATATTATTTGCTTTAGATGATAGCTATAAACTTATATCTACACAATTTTATTATGTAGGCTTTCTTAAGAAATACTTATTGTCATGGTGATATCTAAATTTTACTATAAGACATACTCACTCTCATTTTTTAAGTGATGTGGGATTCCAAACACTAATTTTTACACTCTATTCCCTTTAAAGAATGATGTCTTCATTATGTATGGTACAACTTACGACTGGCCCAACTTACTTCTGTATATTTTTTATTAAGATTATCTCTGATATTATTATCTAACGATTTGAGTCTATATAATTGTCGTACGTAGGGACTTAGATCCTTACCGTTTGGTTTTTTTGCACTCTCCCATGAAAAGGGCATGCTATTATAGATATGTCTAAAATTTATTATAAGGTATATCTATTTTTCTTTTTCATGTGATAAATGATTCTAAACACTAACTCTCACAAAATCAAATATCTGCTTTATTTTAAAGAAAAAACAAAGAAGTTGTTAACTATTTGTTTTGTTTAATGCTAAAAATTTCCAGGTTAATTTTATTTATTAAAAATCTTTAAAATTTATGTTTGGAAACTAAAAAATGTCAACTAATTATAATTATTATATAGTATAAAAAGTGCTATTTGGTTTATCTTACACAAATTGTTATTAATTAGAGAGTGAAAATTTGTGGCAGCCCATCATTTTAGACTTTGAAAATTATTTATTTTAGGTGACAATTTTGAACATTATTTTGGCTTACTCGTGCATTTTTCAAGGGCAAAAAGATTGGAACAAGTTATCTTTCATATTAAATTTATGCCAGTTAATTAAAATTGAGGCAAGTATATTTAATTATTCTATAAAAAAAAGGATATAAAAGACTAACCTTCAGGAAAGTATAATTTTTTTATGCTGCCAACTGTATTACAATCACCCTGAATAAATTCAACACTTTTAACGATGTTAGGTAGGAGCTTGGGGTAGAGGTTGTGGCTGTCGAGGCACAAAGCCTTGAACAGCCGAGCTGGGGCGGTTGCGCAATTGACCGCCATGGTGAATGTGGTGGCCGCCATTGTTGGCTTGAAAAGGAAAAAACACACAAGGATTAATATTGGTTGGTTGAGTTGGATTAGCTGTGAAGACAGACCTGTGGATATGCAGTGATGAGTTTCCTCTGTATTTATATAGAGAGGAAGGGCGTGATTGTCCATCACCACTCCCACTTTTTTTGACTAAAATGGTTGATATGATGGATAGAATGGCTCAAAACCCATATAATTTGGAGTCGACCGTCATGGATCAAAGGGTGACCTTGACGGCACATGATCGTTTTATTAATTTGACTAAATAATAGAATTTTTATGTGACTTAGATTATACAAAGACTGAGATATAAATTTAAAGGGTTGAGAAAATATTTAAGGTAATAAATTATCTTGAGGAAGGTAAGGTATAATTTGCCTCTTATAAGCTTGATCAAGAATGGACTATGGAAAAAAGGATTCAAGGGCTGAAAAACGAGCAAATCCCATGAGGTGTTTTTTGGTGGCATTTTAGGAAAAATATTTTCCTATAAGTCTAAAAAGAGGATGAGTTCACTTGGCTGAGGTGAGAGAATAAGACCGTGGTGGAGTATGACGGTAAATTTACTAAACTGGTTAAGTATACTCCCTGCGTTGTCTTGAATGAAACGATGAGGGTTGGGAAGAAATATTCACTTAGGCATCAAATGAGCTTATTAGAAAAAAAAATTTAAATCTCTTAATTTTATTATTTGTAATATATATGATTCGAGTCGTTATATTTAATCTTGGATTCTACTTTGAATGATCATTTTTCTAAATAAGATCTTGATTTAGATACAAATTATCTCTATATAAGTGTTTTTACTTTGTTTGCCTAACGAATCTTC
>JAODPA010156054.1:0-14587 GCA_025585075.1 Nepenthes mirabilis
CAAAGGACCACCGACCTAGAAAATTTGTAGAGAAGTTGGGAATAGAGGAGTCACGCTAAGAACAGTGAAAAAGAAAATCTAAGTCAGACCTGAGAAGACAATACAGCCTGTCATGTCCCGTCGTGAACATGCCAAAGGCCGAAGATTTGGACCACCGGTATGAGGGGCTAGTAATGGAGACGACTGAAGTGGGTCGGCCTAATGAAGTGATCAGCCCAGAAAGTATCGCAACCCACTGGCCCAAAGGATGGTCAATGCCCCTATTGACTGGAGAAGGTCCTCAGGCATCCGAATGTAGCCCAAGACAAAAGCGGCCCACAAGTCCTCTCCCGCACACAATGATTACTTGCCCTAATTGGACGTGATGCGAGGAATCTCCCCAGATGGTAATCTCCTCTGTAACAAAAGCCCCCAAATCAGTGCACATCTCAGAAGGAAGTCCTCAAATCAACGCACATCTCACGATGGAAGCTTCAGCATTCACGAAGGAAGAAATCATCCCTCTCGACCGTTGCAACCTTGAATGACGCCTGCATCCACACAATAGATAGAAAGGATCCCCTTAGATTGCTGGCAACTAGCCTTACTGCCTAAGGAAGGTGGCGAGGCACGATGGCTATAAAAAGCCCTAGGGACGCACCCCAAAAGCACGCTCTCTCTGGTACTCAAACTCGCACAAGCAATCCCTCCTTCAAACAACGCATTGCTATTCTCTTTCTCACTACTCGTTTCTAGCGAACTCAGTGGTTAGAAAAGCTGCTCTTCATAAGCTCACTACGACCTAAGCCACTCTATTATGAGTACACCTCCGAATTAGACTCACAAATCTCCTTCCCAGTATCCACTCTAGCATACTCTATTTTTAGTTTCTTCATCTTGGAAAGTAGATTATTGATTTGAGTATCGGAGGATAAATCGAGAAGCGAGTCCCGCCGTCTTTCTCTGACTTCTTGTCTTTTGTTGTGGTTTGTAAGATCTAAGTCACGCAGGATGGAGACCGGACCTAACATCAGTACAAGCCCAAGGAGCGGTTGAACCTAAATCCGTCCAAGACTTGGATCCAGGATGCATCAGTCTTAATATATTTTGTTAATTTTTTACAATACTCATGATTTGGTCAAAACTTAAAACTCTAAATAAAATGCAAATATATATACATTTTCTCAACACACAAAAATATTTATATGAAGATTAATTACATGCAAAAATAACAATATAAAAATTATTAACAAGTAAAAATATAAGTGTGAATTTCAGTGACATATAAGAATATTTATATAGAAATTTCATATTCATGCTATTTTTAGAGTAATACGAGATGAAATAGTGAGTGTTTTTTTACTTTTAGAGGAAACTCCTCAAACCTTTGATCCATGTTCTGAAAAATAAATATTATTGAATTCAGCAAGGGGTTCGGTTTTTTTCTTCCATTTGTTGTTGCTCGGTATTCGTCTTACTTAATGGTGGTGAGTTTAGGTTGTATTGATTGGATATAATGCAAAACCAACGCAAGAAGATATCAAAAGATCAGGAAAACATAATTATGTTACAAGTTTGCAGAAATTCTTTCCTGTGCAGTAGTTGTTTTATCTCTTTCTCGAAGCTGGAATGCAGAAAAAAAAATGAAATGAAAATAATTACAATTTTTTAATAATATGAGCATTTTAGTATTATAAAAAACATTAAAAATATAATTATTTATGATGGGTCTAGTAGACTCCAGGTTGGCCCAACAAGCCCTCATTTGAGACCAGGAGCTAAGAAGCGCAGTGCTAGTAGGAGAAGAGCTAAGTAGCGATGGTCCACCACGTAGTCCATTAAAGAGAAGGCCCAAACTGTGGTGTGAGTGCCCAAAGTCGAGTTGACTTGGAGCTGCTCAGGGAAGGACAGGTGATTGTGACAACGCACCTCTCTAGGCCCGTATTGTCTAACCCACATGGTGCGCGCGGTCAAAACGAACCAGTCACACGCAGCCACGATAGCTATTCTGACTGTACAGCCGAAATTCGCAAAGCCTCCATCCACATGTCTTCCTCAAAAGCCATGCGTAACCTTCCGACTTCTCCAAAAAAGGCCACGATTGCTATGCCAACCCCCAGGCATGCTCAAGGAGATAAATCAGTCGAATCATTAGATGAGCAAGCGTTAGCTGAAAAAGCCCCAGCAAGGCTACCTCAACTTGGGGTCTATAAATCCCACTTCAACCCAACGGGAAAGGGGGGATTGAAGGATAGAAAACGCAGAAGCATCCCTAAGAATAGGATCAGATCGCTTCCTCATCGTCTACTCTGCCTACGAGTGATCATCAAACCAAGCCGCTCACTCATCGAGCACCCTTCCTATGCCGCTCCTCGTTGAGTGCATCTCCTGGAGCCTAGCTCTCCACGAAATTCCCAATTCACCCACCAACGTGCATTCACGCATTTTCAGCATCCTCTTATTTTTCTCTCGTTCGTAGAAAGATTACTAATTTGAGAGTCGGATAATAAATTGGGGAGCAAGTCCTGCCATTTTCTGACCTCTTACTTGTCTGTTGTGGTGTATAGGATCTAAATTATAAGTGACGGAGACCGAACCCTTTCCAATTTGACCCCCTAGGAGAGATCGAGTAGTACCCTAATCGATACAGCAATCCAAATCTCCAGACGCATTATTGGCGCCGTCTATGAGAACGATTTGAAAAAGTTAGGTTACACGCTAACAAAAATGGTCAACACTAGGATATAAGCCAACGCATCGGCCAAAGATATTGCCTTTGATAGTGATGACCCCTCTGCGGATAGCGGTGCAGACACACGATCGTCCCTTGATAGGTGTGCATTTGCTACCCAAATGGAGCAAGTGTCTTGGATGCTTTAAGTCCTTTGTACGCATTTGGATGGACAACAGCTAGGGCTCCACCCCGTGCCTCTCAAGTGTCAGCTTCTAAAAGGAGATCCTAGAGGAAGAAGTATTAGGCTAAGAGGACCCAATGACCTAACGACATCGAGGCCCGAATGGCCACAAGAGATAGGGCCTCAACGCATTTGGAGGGCCAACTAAATCACAGAACGTAGGATGACAGCCGAGAGTGGTAGAATCCATGCTGTTCCTACGACGCGGGAGGCCACCAACCCAAGAAGAAGCCTCTTGCAGCACGCTCCCACTATTTGCCAATAGCCGTCTTGACTATAACATCTCTCCGAACTACTTAAAGTTGAGGACCTTCCTAAATGCCAAGCAGATCGCGTCCTCCTCCTGCATTGCGGAGAGGATGAGGAAGGTCGAGCAACACGTGTTTTTGAGGGAGTACTTATCAGAATGCTATTGACTTAAGAAGGTCACAATTTACAAGGAAGAATTGGACGTAGTTGTTCCCTCACAAATTCAAAATGCCAACCCTGGAATCCTATGATGGGAGTTTGGATCTAATGGACCATTTGGATCACTTTCACACATTGTTAGACTTCCTAGGTCTAGACGACTCTGCCATGTACCTTTGCTTCCCTTTGACCCTCAAAGGGGATGCTTGGATTTTGTTCTAGACTGTAGTCGAACTCGATCCGATCATTTTAAGAGCTAACCGATTACTTCTTATCATAGTTTGCATCTAACTAGAGGGAGGAGAAGTAACCTTGGCATCTCATTCGGTTCCGACAAGGGCGAAACAAAAGTCTGAGGAATTTCTTGGCACGATTCACTGTTGAGGCCAGGAAGATATTCAAGCTCACCAACGAGGTGAAACTAAGTGCCTTCATAGAAACTTTAGAGCTGGGTAACTTTTTTGAGCATTTGGTTCACCGGCATAGGTAGATCTTTGAGGAAGCTAAGGCTATTGTTCGCGCATACGTGGTAGTAGAGGAGGCCAACAACGTAAAGTGGCTGAAGCACAGGGGCCAGCCTTCCCGGGGCCAAATGATGGGAGGAAGTGTAATGGAGATAACATTAACTCCCGGGATACCAGGAAGTAGCCCAGGGTGGAGTCAGGGGCTCAATGGGGGTTCAGACCTCTGAACCTAACCTCCTTGATTGACTCCCGGACCAATATCCTTATACATATTTGGGAGAAAAAAATTTTGAAATGGCAAAAATAGCCTAGGAACTCGAAAGGAGGAGGTTCATTGAAATACTGCTTCTACCATCGATCTCCATGTCATAGTATGGAAGACTGCTGGATGCCACAAAAGGAGATTGAGGCCCTCATTCGAAAGGGGCATCTCACTAGGTTCTTGCAAGACCTGGGTAAGATCCCGACAAAGTAGAGGAAGACGAGCTAGCGCAGCGGCAGCAACTGAGAAATCGGGTCGCGGTCAAGGTAGTCAGCATGATCACGGCATGGCCACTCAAGAGCATTGCCCTAGACCACCGGAGAGGGCTTCTAGTAGCAAAAGGTCAAGGATAGGAGTTAGGAATTGTGTCATTAGTTTTAGTAAAGACGATATGAAACATATAATAACTCCTTGTTTTGACTATTTGATTGTATTATACTCGTTTCAGACGATACGGTTGACTATCAACTGAAATGAGTGTTTGCTAATAATTGAAACTCTCATAATCTATTGTATCTTGATACATTTTTAAGCTTAGTCTAAGAAAAATCCAGATGAATCAGCTGAGGGACCCCTATACAGGATAGATAACAAGCTGGTGCTAGTCCAATGAATTGTGAAACTGGAGGTCACAATGGGAACGTACCCGAAGACTATATCCCAAATGCTCACATTCTTAGAGGTTGATATGCCCTTGGTCTATAATACTATTTTGGGATGACTGTGCCTAACAACCTTCGGAGTGGTAACATTGATCTCACACTAGGAAATGAAGTTCATGATAGCCTACGGTATCGGGGGAGGTTCTAGGTGATCAGGTGACTGACCGACATGCTACTTGTCTTAAGTCATGCAAGGGGTCCTAGACTAACTAGTCAATGACTTAGACCACTGAGATGAAACTACCCTGTAATAGGCCTAATCCGACAAGACGATAGAATGCGAGCTCACTGGACCCTAGTGATCATGAAAAATGCGTATAGATCGGGAGCTCTTTGGAAGGCCCTTACATGACTAACTTGTTACCTTTCTACGGTAAAACTCTAACGTCTTTGTGTGGACTCCTACCAACAAGTCGAGGATACCGATCAAAGTAATGATTCATAAGTTGGGCCTCGATCCTAGTCATAAGCTCGTTAGGTAAAAGTGGAGAAATCACTCAGTCGAAAAGTTGATCGCCATCTGAGAAGAGGTGAAAAAGTTCGATGCAAGTTTCATCAAGAAAGTTTAGTACTCATATTGGTTATCCAATATAGTTCTCATCAAAAAGAGTAATGGGAAATGGTGAATGTGTATTAACTTCACTGACGTGGATAAGGCATGCCTTAAGAATAGTTTTCATTTACCGGGGATCAATCTGCTGGTAGACTCCATATCCAACCATGAGCTGTTGAGTTTCATGGATGTCTACTTGGGATATAATCAGATCCGGATGAGTTTCGAAAACAAGAAGCATACTTCCTTCATGATCGATTAAGGGACGTACTGCTACAATGTAATACCTTTTGGTCTTAAGAATATAGGAGCCAGATATTAGTGATTCGTGAACATGATATTCAAAACTTATATCAGACAGAATATAGAGGTATACGTAGACAACATGATCATCAAAAGTAAGGTCACCAACGAATATATCCACAACCTTGGTGAGACTTTTGACGTACTCCGGGTTTACTGAATGAAATTAATTCCAGCCAAGTGTGCCTTTGGAGTATCATTCAGAAAATTTTTTGGCTTTGTCATCTTAGAATGGGGCATCAAAGCATACCCTGAGAAGGTAAAAGCCATCATAGATATGGCACCACTATGAACCATGATGAAAGTCCAAAGGCTCACCGGGAGGCTTTCAGCGCTCTCCCGTTTTCTAGCGAAATCAGTGGAGAAGTACCTTTCCTTATTTAAGGCCCTAAGGGGAGCAATGATGAACGATTTTCAGTGGATAGCCAACTGTTAGGCAGCCTTCCAGGACTTGAAGGAATCCCTCGTCAGTCCCCCTCTTTTGACGTCTCTAGAAGAAAGCAAAGACCTGTACTTATACTTGGCAGTTTTAGATGCGATGCTTAGTTTGGTCTTGGTCCAATGGCACAATAATGTCCAATAGCCAGTGTACTACGTTAGCAAGATCTTGACCAACACCGAGTACTGTTACTCGCACTCTGAGCGAATCACCCTAGTGCTCATTTACTTTGTTCGGAAACTCCAACCATACTTCTAGGCTCACAAGATCATTGTCTTAATAGACCAACTTCTCAAGGGAACTTTGCAGAAGCTCGACACTTCTAAATGCTTGGTGAAGTGGACCATAGAATTGGGCGAGTTAGATATAGAGTTCCAACCGAGGCTTGCCATAAAGGGCTAATCCCTCACTGACTTCATCGTTGAGATGACAACCTTGATTTCGAACACCTAGGATCCTGGTGTAGACGCCCACCAACAAGGAGAAGCTCCACCCTGGACGTAGCATGTGGATGGGTCTGTAACACAATCAGGATGCGGAGTGAAGGTGGTCCTGAGAACTCTAGACGGGTCAGATATAAAATACTCAATGACCATTAGATTCCAAACTACTAATAATGTAGCCAAGTACAAAGTTTTGCTTGCCGGGCTTCGATTGGCCAGGAAATGCTCAGTGAAGAAGTTGGCCGTCTATAGTGATTCGGAGCTCGTCATCAATCAGGTTCTTGGAAACTTTGAAGCACCCAGTCCAATGCTCGCAGAGTACGTCTTTAGAGCAGAAGATATGACCTGGACGTTGGACGGGTTCGAGATAATGCACATCTTGAAAGAGGGCAACTGGAAGGTGGACCAGTTGGCCAAGGTGGTAGCAACCAGAGGCCTAGAACAGTACGTGCGGGACATGCGAGAGATCCCGACCTCCCTTAATATAGAAGGGCCAAAATTAGAAGTACTATAGGTGACAAATGATGAAAGCTGGACAGTACTGTATAGGAGGTATTTTGCCGACGGCACCCCATTGAAAAATCCTAAGGAGTCAAAGTGCATCAAGAAGACGGCAGGCTGGCATGTTGTTATAGATGGAAAACTCTACTAGCGTGGGTAATATAGCCCATACATGTGGTGTCTCACTACAAAAAAAGCTAATTACGTGCTAAGCAAGGTGCACCTTGGTATCTGCTAGTCGCACATTGGTGGCAAGAACTTTACTTTAAAAGTAGTGTACCAAGGCTACTATTGGCTGACAATGATACGAGATGTTGTAGAGTTTGTGAAGAAATACGAGAACTCTCAGATCCACTGCAACATTGCCTACCTGTCTCACACAGAACTACAAGCCTTGTAGGCGTTATGGCCTTTTGCATAGTGGGGGTTCTACATACTTAATTCACTACCTATTGCATCCGAGTAGAGAAAATTCATCATAATCAGTATCAACTCCTTTACGAAATGGGTTAAGGCCACCCCACTACCTCGGATAACCAATCAGAATGTCATAGAGTTTGTTTGACAGAGCACTGCATGCAGATTTAGAATTCCCAAGGTTATAGTAACCGATAATGGAACCCAATTTACCGGCAAATGCTTCATCAAGTATTGTACGAGTCTGAAGATAAGGTTGGTTCACATTTTCATCGCCTACTTGCAAGTGAATGGGCAGGTGGAAGTCACGAACCAAACCCTTCAACACGATCTAAATACAAAGCTAGTGGATGTTGGGGGCTTTTGGGCAAACCAACTACCCTTTGTGTTGTGGTCGTACAGGATGACCCCGAGGGAACCTATGTGTGAGACACCTTTCAGTCTGTGCTTTAGAATTGAGGCGGTGATCCCAATGGAAGTCGGGGTGCCTAGCCTCCAGGTCGGGAGCTACGATCCACTTAGCAACTTATAGCAACTCAGAGAGCATCTTGATCTGTTCGAGGTGGCCAGAGGTGTGGCTAGAATGTGCACAGCAGCCTATCAACAATAGATAGCTTGATAAACAAGTTGATGAAAATTTGCTAGTTCATGATGGGGGATCTAGTCTTACGGAGCTTAGAGGCAACTGACAAGAATACCAACAAGAACAAACTCTCATCGAATTGGGAGGGATTGTTCCTCATCTCAGCAATTCTCTAATGTGGTGCACATGAGCTATACACCCAGAGCAGCAAATTGGTTCCAAGAACGTGGAACTCCACCCACATTAAGAAATATTACCAATAGTGTTCACCAGACCCAGGAAAGTCGAAACATGCATCATCTCGAATATTTGTGAAATGTATCACATTTTAATTAATAAAGTAGTTGCCTATTTAATTTTTTTCTTGTCCATTTGAGTGCTTTCACTTCATTGCATAAAATCAAATGACCTAGACTACCTCTAGGTTGGATGAAGGCTTTTCACCTATTAACCGCCCTTCCAGGGCAGAATCAGAACCTTGGTTTTTCTCACCGAGTAGCCCATGCGCCGATGACTAACATGGCCAGGGGGCTCACAAATGAAAGTCAAACCCCCTCATAGGTGGCCATACCAAACTCTAGGAGGCATCATCAGTATGCATGTAACAACCCTCTCCATTAGGGATGAGCACCATTAGTCATTAACGGTTGGTTGACTAGGATTGCATGCACAAAAGCGATGACGTCTCCTCTAGTGAGATCGACCACAAATGGAACCACACGAACAACGACCTCGACTGCACCAGAGCTCAACGGCTGTGGCCATGAAACCCATTTTGCCCCAGTAAGGCTCAATGATCAGTGAGTGGCGGCATCCCCTCGCTAGAAAGAGAAGTGTCGATAAACCCAAAGCACCACAACTTCCTGTTGTGGGAACGAGCGTGGTTGGACTCCTGAGTCCATGTCAAGCTAGGTTACAATGGCAATAGTGCTTAGCTAACAAAAAAAGAGGGGAAGGCTCAAGGGCAGGCACGAAGGCATTCACAACAAAGACCGATGAACGGTTCGGCTATTCATCAAAAGCATTGATATATTCAAAGAGATGCATCAACAGACAGCCAAGTACGATAGTTCACTTGAGCATAGCCACTTTCCTAAGGTGTGGAGCCCTTCACATGGTGGGATGGAGACTCCCCATTCGTCCTCGAGAATTTTGTCAAATCGGATCGGCACAATGCTTCATCATTTCCTAGGTTAAGGTCTCCTAAAGGAAAGTTGGGTGCAAGTAGGGACACAATCCATTGGCAACAATGGAAGCCCTCCTCAAACCTTTTTTTTTTTTTGGTAAGTAAGTGATTTGAATTAATGGGAGAAAAGATTTTATAAGTAATGATTTATCACCAAGTGTTTTTCCAACTTGGGGATAAATCATAATTGTTAGGGCATACCCCGAGCACCTTGATACAATGAATGAAACCAACAGAAAAAGCTGGACTTCACGCAAAACAGGCAGACCACTCTACCATCAGTGGAGCAGATCCTAAAACAAGACAATCTAATCATAAACATTTCCAAAAAAAAAGGCAAAAGAAAAGCCTATTCACCCACATATTCAGCATCAATAAAGCTCCAAACCAGCCAAAGGCCTTCCCTGCTCCATTTGATGAACCAAACACATGGGCCAGCAGCAGCTGCCATCGCAAAAACATGCCAAAAGGATCTTCAAGCCAACCAAGAGCCTTTTCAGCAGGCACCTTGCGGCCGTCTTCAACAGCATCAGAAGATGGAACAACATCCAGTAATTTCAACATTGGAACCAGCATGATCAGCATCCACATTGGAGTCCCATCCATCATCAAGCTCCATGTACCAGGATCAACAGTCCAACACTGCAGCCCAATCAGAATCACCACCACTGCTGATAAAGGAAAACCAGGTTCCAGCAAATCCAATCAGGATGGGAGATCATAGAAAGCTGCAGATTCCACATAGCCAACCCCAGTACCAAACCGGAGGATCAAATTCAGTATATTCAGTGCTGACTGTTACTTTACATCAGCATCCCCACCACCAGGACAAGGGTCCAGCAAAGGCAATCACAGCAGGCCAGCCATCTTAAGAATATCTGCTCGTCCCAGAAAAGAACATCAAAAATCAGAACCCACAGCAAAGAACAGCAGTAGTAGCTGCATCAACTTAAATCCAACAGGCCAGTTGCCCACACACATGAACAACCGATGGATATGGACTATTCAACAGCCAGCTCAGCAGACTCATCAGTGCATTCCACAGCAGTACCAGCATGAGGTACTTCCAACGCAACAACCAGAGCCTGAATCAATCCAATATCATCTTCTGAAGCTGGCATCAGACAATGTCTTCACCAGCTTCAACACGGTCAAAGTTAGGCACCAAGAGCAGAGGCCAACAGTAACAACAGGTAGAATTTCCTTGTAGTCAGCTTATCACATCCAGTTTCACCCACTACAAGATCAGATCCCAATTCCCATCATCAATGAAGGAGCCCAAGATATACATCAGCTGCTGTCATCGAACAGCAGCAAATGTAGGAGCCCACTACTTCAGATAACTGAAGCCTCGTTAGACTACAGCCTACATCATCCCTGCAGAGCCCAGCTATAGAGCAGCACAGACAACACCAGCATTTCAGAGATAGCCATCAATCAGCAAGGGGTTAAGGCACCCGGATAAGCCTTAGGTGGAAAAGCAGCAGTCACCCAAGGGTCAAGCTGCCTCAGAAGCCAGCAGCTCCACTGAAAAGCCTCATCCATATCCAAACAGCTACCCCACCTTAACAGAGTAGCTCCAAAACAAAACCTTAACAAGACCAGAAATTTAGATACCCAAACAAACCAAAAGGGGGCACACACCCAACTTTATTCAGGCCAAAATGCAATTCAAGACAGAATGCAATAGCATGTAAGCTGGAATAAAACAGAGAATCAAAAAACAGGGTCCCAGGATATCCCAGTCAAAAAAGGACCCCAGCAGAATGTTCCTAAGAGCAGGGAGTGCCTCTGGATTTCCGAGAGCCAGCTTTTTTCTTTTTCCTAGTTGTAGACATCTTCCATTCATTTTCCATACCCCGCAATTCATCACCCAAAGAGGATTTCGAGGAGTATTTCAACGAAATCCTCTTGATTGAGGAAGGGGTAAGCAAGTATTCATCCAAGTCCAATGGGTGAGATTCAGACCCGGAGTCATGGGAGGTTGGAGCCACCTCTTTACACTGAGGATCCACAACCAGGTGTCCGGAGGCATCCAAGAGGCTGGATTGAGATCCATTGTCGGCAGGAAAGGTTGAGGGAACAACCAAGCCCAATTGGGAGGGAAGAGGATCCTGATTTACAGGCCTAACGATATCCAACTCAGGCGGTTGTGGATCAGCATCACTCAACAAGGATGAACATTGGCCGAAAAGAACCTCAGTATCAGTTGGAGGCTCGGCCAATTGGGAACCACAATCCACATGAAGGACAGAAGTGGAGGGATGGATGGAGACCGGCATCAATGCATTGGGAGAGCAGGCTTTAAGGTCCAGAGGGGCTAGCAAATCATCTGAGGTGCTGGCAGAATGATCCACGGGAGGCAGAGTCTCCAGCCCATGGCCAGGAATTACTGGGGTAGTGGGTACCTGTATTCCAACGAGGGAAAGAGAATCCAAAGCAGCCCCAGTTGGGGAATTACTCTCTACCCCAGAGAGGGGAACACAGCCATCAGACGACTGCATAGAGCAAGGCAGTGGAACCAGTTTGGTTTGTTCCATAGGAAAAGATCTGGTGGGATGGAGCAAGAATTACCAGTAGAAGATTTTGAAACCTTGGAACGGCAATGAGCTTCAACATGCCCCAGCAGATTGCACCGACTGCATCTGATTGGCCTCCAGCTATACTCGACCTTCACCACAATGGGAGTCGAGTCATGGCACGACTTGATGGTAAGACATTTGGGAAAGGGGTCATCGACCCCCACTTCAACACATATCCTTGCAGAAGATAGGTTCTCCATACGGGCGGTTCGGAAATCCAGCTGAAGAGGAACACCAACTGCGCTAGCCACCCAACTAAGGCCGTCCAGAGTCCAGTAATCAATTGGCACATTGAGGAGTTTTATCCAAATGGGAAAGCGATTAAGTTCCACCTTGTTCAAGATCATGCCCGGCATCCAGCGTTTGAGGAATATGGCCTTCCTCGCCAGGAGCCATGGACCGGCTTGTAAACATTTTTCCAATATCTCCAGCGACGAGAAACGGAAGAAGAAAAAACCACACTCGTTACTCGCTATGTGTGTGAGCCCGAATCGAGCCCAAATCTTCCTCACTATTGTTTTAATCGCAAGAAAATGGGGAGGGGAATCATAGAAATGGCCTACCAAAGTACAGCCCCAGAATGCGTGGCCTTCGTTTACGACCTCTGGTGGAGGAGAGAAGACGGACGGTTCATTCCCACCAACCAGAGAGGGGAAGAATTTCAGTTCCTTCCGAGCCTCAATGCTGTCCTTGCGAACAATATCAGCCCATCATGATGAGCTCTGCGCTTGGCTTTCGGGGCCGCAGACTGAGGCTTTAGGTTTCGAAGAGTCCAGAAACTTAGAGTCCGGAAGATGAGACGAAGGCAACTCAGACGTTGGGGACGAAGGAGTAGAGAGGACAAGGTTTACGGAGCTCTGAACAGAATCCGAGGGGGGCTCGAGATGGTCGGCCATGGCGGACGAAGACGAGAATTCAAAATCGAAAGCAGAGCAACGATAGTGACGATTTCAAATTTGAAATCGAAGAGAGAGGAGAGAGTTTCTCTCCAATGGTTGCTGCAAACTTTGGGGAGCTATAGCCCTCCTCAAACCTGTTGCTCAGCATAGGTCCAAGCTCCCCAAGACTAGGCCGGGCCCACAGTTCATCCGTAGCCTGTGCGCATCGGTCTTGACGATTGGTGACGCATAGCTCAGCCCCCTGAAGCGCGTCCTTGAGATGGGCAATTTGTTCAAGGGCTCGAGATCTATGTTCCGCGACCTCTTGGGATCTCACCTTAAACTCAAATAACTTATGGGTGAGATGAGCCGCTCGCTCTTTTACTTCATTGAGCATAGTTAGATCAACGTGCATCTGCAACAGGCACCAAACTTCAGCCTCCCGCTAGTGTGTCAAGACATGTAATCGGCAGAGGTGAGCCTCCATTAGGCTCAGTCCCTCTCGCGGTTGTAAGCAAACGATGAGCGGATAAGATGAAGATAACAGTAGGAATGGAAAAGGAAAGTTAGCAAGATTCATACTTTGGCGAAAGGCCACTCCTCTGCAAGGGGATCAAGAGACGTCTTGGGTAGAAAAGTCGAAGGAGAATCACCTCACGACAACCCTAAATCTTTCGTGTTTGCATCCGGTTGAGACACCCCTTGATCAGTGCCAACCCAAGAATCACTCCTGATAGGAGCCTCAGCCTCCCTAATGACTCCTGGCTCCTCACTTGTCAGCTGAACATTGCATTCTGAAAAAACACTTTTTGTGCTAACGTGAATAATCAAGTTTTGAACCCGGTAAAAATAACAAAAACAGTAAACAATAAATATTTAATACACGTAAAGAATATTTAGATCTAGATGCAATGATACTAATCAATCATACACAAGTATAAAAGAGCGCAAACAATAGTAAAAAGACACCATTTTTGGTGACGAAGGGAAAACTCGATACCCACGGTAATCGAGAAAAACCCTCCAGGCTTCAACGGTCAGGGAAACAATGCACTATGAAAATCAACTTATAGACCGGGTGGTAAGGACGCGCTAACCTGGCTGACTTACTCCCGTCACGTGATCCCTACCAAGGAACTCCTTGGATTTGCCTGCGGCAACGGAACCAGACACCTTCCGGTCTTCACGTCAATCTTCCCTCTCTAGCCACTTGAATTGTCGAACACAATCGGATCTCCTTCTTCACGAACCAATGTCTCCAACGAAGGTAGAAGGAAGTGCTTCAATGGTTAATGTAAGGTGATGAGAAAACTTATTTGAACAAGAAGATCAATCTTATAACTTTGGTTTTCTCAAGAGAGGCAATATCAATGGAGCATAAGTAACTTTCTTCTCAAAGGAGGCATGACAATAAACTCTCCAGAGTCGTTTCTAACTTCTTAGGGTTCCCAAAATATAAGTTGGATATTTATAGAGGACTCAAGGTTTGCATATAAAAAATCTGCCTGTTGCCATGCTGCTCGAGCGAAGCTCAAGCGTGCGGCGGGCACACAGAGGGTTTTCTGAGAAACCCTACATACACTCGAGCGCGGGGTGGCGCACAGCGAGCAGGGACCATTCTAAATTTTGGGCTCGAGCGGGTATTGAGCGCACAGCGAGCGACAACCATTCTGGATTTTGAGCTCGAGTGGGTAGCGAGCGCGCGGCGACCATTCTGGATTTTGAGCTCGAGCGGGTAGCGGGCTCACAGAGGGCGCGGAGGCTGCGGACAGGCTCGAGTGACTGGAGGACGAAACGGATAGAACGGATATGTATTGATACGTAACTCGACTCCCCATAACCCGACATCAATACAATAGGACATATGGTCACGGAATATGCCAATTAGACAAATGTCTCTAACAATCTCCCCCTTTGGCAATTCCGTGACAAAACCCATAAAATAAATAAATACAAGTGAATCACAGGTTCAGACACCACTGAGATAGAACCCGTGTACATAAAAATCTACA
>JAODPA010156065.1:0-14586 GCA_025585075.1 Nepenthes mirabilis
TAAAATTTTTATCTCATTAAAGTATCTGACACATTTCTTTACTTCATAGCTGATACATCTTGGATTCGAGTTCAACTACTCCTTGGGCTAATGATAAAGTCGCGTCTAGTCTCCGTTCTGTGTGCATTGGATTCTGTACACCACAACAGAAGATCAGAAATCAGATAAAAATGGTGGGATTCGCTCTCTAATTTATCCTCTGACGCTCAAATCAGTAATTTACCTTCCAAGATAATGAATGTAAAAACAAAGTATGCTAGAATGGATGTTGGGAAGTGGATTTGTAAGTCTAATTCGGAGATGCACTCATCGTAGAGTGATTTAGATATAGTATGCTTGTGGAAAGCAGCTTTTCTGACCATTGGGTTCGCTGGGAACGAGCAATGGGAAAGAGAATAATAATAGGTTGCTTGTGAAATGGATTACTTATGTGAGTTTGAGTATTCAAGAGAGCGTGCCTTTGAAATGCGTCCCAAGGCTTTTATAATCGTCGGGCCTCGCCACCCTCCTTAAGTGGTAAGGTAGGCAGCTAGCTGTCTGAGGGGATCCTTTCCATCCATTATGAGGATGCAGGCGCCATTCAAGGTTACAATGGTAGAGAAGAAGGATTTCTTCCTCTACGGAGATGTCGCATACCATGAATGCTGAAACTTTCGTTGTGAGTTGCGCGTTGATTTAAGGGCTTCTCTTTTGGGATATGCACCGATTTGGGGGCTTCCATTACGGAGGAGGTTACAATTTGGGGAGATTTTTCGTATCGTGTCCAATTAGGGTAGATGACTATTGTGCACGGGAGAGGACTCGTGGGTCGCTTCTGGCTTGGGTCGTTCCTTGGGCCAGTGGATTGCAATCCTTTCTGAGCCGATTGCTTCTTTGGGCCCTCTCATTTTAACTGTATAGTGCCCACCATGCAGGTGGTCCAAATTTTCGGCCTTCGGCATGTTTATGATGGGACATGATTGATAGTGTTGCCTTCTCAGGTTTGACCAAGATTCCCTTTTTCACTATTCTCAACATGACTCCTCTGTTCCCCGATTCTTTGCAGATTCATTAACTTGGTGGATCCTTGGTGTTTAGTGTTCTGTTTGCTTCCCCAAGCGCTATAAATTGGGAGCTTTTGACGTTTTTTCTCATAATCCTCCTCGCTAAGTGGCAAAATGGTGTGGGGGCTTAGCAATGCTGGGAAGGTTGCTGCTCCGTTTGCCGGCTCTAAGCTTAGGCTGTTCGCGTTCTCTGGTGTTGCCGTCTCAAGTCATGGTACTCGAACTGCTTTGGTCGCTCCTTTTTGTGCAGGTGGCCACTTTGATCACCTCTTTTCGTGCGGGTGGATTTCGGCAAGATTTGAATCCGAATTCAAATCTTGCTTGCCATAAATCCGCATTTGAACCTTGACACTCCGCTCGAGAGCTTGGAGACTGGTCTCCGGGATGGACTGCTTTCTTATGTATTTTCCCTTTCTCTTTCCTCGTCACTATTGTTCTATTGTATTTTGGGCCTCTAAAGGCTGTGTAATGAAAGTTAATGAAAAAATTTGTAGCTGTTTATGCAAACAATTTTTCCTTTGCCTCTCTGTCTTTCGTAGTCGTGCACACCTTGTTATTACTGTTATTGTTACTGTTATTATTTTGTGTTCTAGAATGGCCGAAGGGCTGTGGTTCTTGGCCAAGCGGATATGGAACGACTGTAGTTTTGGAGTGGGGATGGTCTGGTAAAAAAAGATAGTTGACCAGCCTCGTTGACCAAACCGTTAGAATTCGGAGAGAAAACTTAGTCGGAATCGCAGTTGACCGGCTTCAATAACCAAACCGCTAGAATTCGGAGAGAAAATGGAGTCGGAATGGTGGTTGACCGGCTTCGTTGACCAAACAGTTTTAATCTGGAGAGAAAGCGGAGCCGAAATGGTGATTGACCGGCTTTGTTGACCAAACCGTTTGAATTCGAGAGAAAACAGAGCTAGAATGGCGGTTGACAAGCTTTGTTGACCAAACCATTTGAATCCGGAAAGAAAGCAGAGCCGGAATGGCGGTTGATCGGCTTCATTAACCAAATAGTTTGGATCCAGAGAGAAAGTGGAATCGGAATGACAATTGATCGGTTTTGTTGACCGGCAGGAATCCAAAGAATAAACAGAGTGGCCATTATGTATTGTTTTATTTTGTTGCCAACCGGGCATTCAATAGGTTGCTGAGTTGCTTGGGGACTTGTGCGTCTCTGCGCAACCCATCGGTTTTTGCCACGTGTTGTTGCAGTGGGCAGCCGAAATCTTGGCAATAAATGCGATAGGATATTTGACTTGACTGTGTTTTCTCTAGGTTTGACACGTGTCTGGTATAATTGCCACACTTTTTTGAGGCCCTGCTTCAATTTGGTGGCGAAGACTTTATAAAAACGAAGGGGCAGTTCAAATCTTCTTCCTACTTCTTCTCTTGCATCACTTCGACTCTTGTTCTACTGCCCCTTAGTCTGCTTGCTTCCATGGCATCCACCGTAAATACGACTTGCTTCATTCTTGGTTCCAGTGATATTAGTGCCCTATATGTGCAGTACAACATCCCGTGTTCCATCGTGTTTGTTGTTACGGGGAAGCACGATAGGGCCTGTTCACCACTGGAGCTATATATTGCTGTTTACGAAGCTCACTTGCGGGGTGGGCTTCATCTTCCTGTTCCTGAGGAGCTGCTCCACATTTTCAAAGCCCTTGGTGTCTCTATCGTAAGGCTTCACGCGAATGCTGTGCGTTCCTCGTGTTTGCTCTGCATTTTCTTTTGCCACCATTCGAGGATGCTGACTGTGGAGGCGGTCAGGGTCATTTCCGGTTTATTCAGAGCAGAAATTAGATCTCACTCTCCCCTAGGGAGTTGCGCATCAGCAATGTTATCTATGAGTTCGTTTAATATTGGAAGGATCAGTTCTTCTACATAAAGGTTTCTGACAATTGGCCCTTATCAAAGAATTGGAGTAACATGCCTGAGGTCCTCATAGAGAGGCCCTTACCAACGGAGGTGGAGGCGGTTGAGCCTTTATTGGAGTTGGTCCGGGCACACCCAGATGAGTTCAGGAGGGACCACCTTATATCCAGTGAGGAAGTCACGCGAGCTCGTTCGGGGCCGCGTTTGCCGGTGCAGAAAGCACAGGCTCCTCCCCCAGGGCCTTCCCAACCTAAGAGGAAAGTTGGGGCTCTTGTTATCGGGGAACCTTCCAGTAGCACTTCCCAGAAGCGGGGTGCACCGTCTCCACCTTCTTCTTCCTCCACTACCTTCGATTTTCGCTTGGTCGGGCGACTAGAGGGCATTAGCAAGCAGCCTTGAATTGAGACTCCCCCCATTCTTTTAGATTCAAGCGATATGGAAGTCACCACCGGGGAACCCGTCATCAAGCCATCATCGTCCTGTGTACCTGTAGCATCGGCTGTGCTGATGGAGGGAGAGCTGACTGGGCCAATGGCCGGAGGTCTTGTGGAGCAGTTGGTTAAGCAACTGACCAAATAGATCGCTAGTGAGCAGGTTGGAGTTAGTGATAGTAGCATTGGTGGGGCCGGTGCCCGCCAGTGAGATTAGTTTTTCTGCCGCCTTGTCTCTTGCTGCGACAAACGTTTTGGTTACTGCCTCCATGGAGATCCCTGTGGAGGCGGGTCACGTCGTTGAGGCAATGGCGGCCGCGACGGAGTTGGCCCTGGAGGTTGCCTCACTTAGCCCTAGAGTCGGCCCTTCGGAGGACCTCTCATATCAAAGTCCTGAGAAGCCTACTCTAACCTGGAAGAAGCGTAAGTTCCTCACGGTATTCCTTCGAAGGAGACTTACTCTTTCCCTTCTATTTCGCTGGTGTGATTTGACTTTTCTTCTCTTTCTATTCTTTGGAATTGTAGGATTAGAAAATTGTTGGCACTGTGTTGAAGGGCCTGCGTCAGCGAGGCGAGGTGATCGACGAGCAGAAGGAGGAAATTCTCTGGCTAAGGGATCTTTTGAGCCAATTGAGAGCTCATGCCCAGCAAGATCGCGAGGAGGTTGCCGCCCTCTGGTTGGAGGTGTCTGAGCTGAAGGAGAAGTTGGGCAGGCTGGAGACTCGAACCATCAAGGCCAAGAAGCTGGTGAGCAAACTTCAATTGAAGAACGTCATGCTTGAGGATGAGATGACTACTTGCCTGCATCTAGAGGAAGTAAGCCAAGCGCTGAAGGCCAGACTTTGGGATGCTATTCACCTCTGCAGACAGATTGTACTTTGGTGGTTCTTGACTTTCCAGTGGGCATCCTCGAACCTATGAACCGTGGGGGTCTGGGGCGTGATGACTTGACTGACTTCTCCCACGGCGGAGGGGAGTCTTCCTTGTGTCCTCCAAGAAGCCCCTCGCCTTAGCTAGGATATTTTTATATTTTTGTATTTTATTTTTTTCTCCCCAGTATTAACCGCTTGTACAACTACATTTATTAATGAAAAGAAATTTATTTCATAAATGTGTCAATTTCTTTATTTATGTGCCATTCTGTTTTTTCCGCGCTGGCCAGCCGACTTGACATGCTTAACTTTCGATCCATGACCCACAGGACAGAGCTTATCGTGGCTTTGTTTGACTGCACAAACTAGCAGTGTGTAGCTCAAAGATATGATGTGACATCTGTCATTATGGAGCTACAAGCGGGTTTAATTAGGTAAAGACACATGTCACTTTATACAGAAGCAACTCGATCCTTCGAACTCTGCAGCGGCGTCGTTTTTGGCTGGAGTTTTTCCTATTTAAGAGTTGCGTCTCCTGCGATTCAATTCACCACCTGTCCTCAAAGTTCCTCTCCTTTCCCCATGGTTGACGAAGACATAATTGACATTCCAACTTTGCTTGGTTTGGAACGGGAGGCGTCGTCTTCTCCTTTGCTAAAATTCTCCTCCAAAGAGGAGAGCAGTGACGGGAGGATGCAAATTGAGAATGGCGATGACGATTCCTCCGTCAAGGAATGGAACCACCTGGGCCTTCCACAACTTGATCCCCACGGTGTCTCAAGGGAAACTCCTTGTCCTGATTCTGTTGGTCCCTCTCGCCTGGTATATTTATTCCATTGCGTAACCATATGGATAAATGTTAGTAGTTTTCCTTCGCTGACTCCTTTTTCACTTGTCAACCTGCAATGAGGCCTCACGGGTTGGACGATTTTTTGTCTTCACAGGGAGATGAGATTTCCCACATGATGCAGGCTTAGGCCGATCTAGTGCCAGAGGAGATGGAGTGCCATGTTACAATTGCAATTGGAGACGTGCTGCAAAGTCAAGCACAAGCCAACTACCTCAACCAGGCCCTGTGGGAGTCTGATATCTAGTTGCAAGAAGTCTCTGGTGCAAATGCAAGGACCATGGAGAGGATTGCGACGCTCAAAGGCGAGATGAAGACAAAGCTTTGTCCTGAGGAGGTGGCTCCCCCTGGAGGAACTGTTCCAGGCGGGGATTCACTTTAGCAGGAGGATCGTCTCCTTGGCGAACCCCCATTTTCCTATTGGCTTCTTAGACTTGAGGAACTCCAGTACTTCTCGCCGATTAGAGTTAATCGGATATCCAGTTGGGCATGGTTAGAGGCCTGTGCCACGTTCTGCAAGGGATCCTCCATTTTCGAGTAGTCATCAAGATGAGTCATAGGTGTAGACAATTTCTTGTACACACGGGGCTTGTGAATGCCCCTAAAATCACGTCTGTGCCATTGTGTCGCACGAGGCGTTGTACATTTTTGTAAATATAAAATGGCAGCATATTCTTTATCTCTTTTGGTTTGATAATGCTCCTATTTTGGATGGTGATGCCTAGATCGTGATTCCGGGCGTCCCACTTGATGTTGGAGCGTGCGGTGTTCTCTCACGCTTTGCTCCAATTTATTAACCACTGTAGACTGATGGTGCTATCTCTTGTGGGAGGAGATTGTTGCACGCGTGTCATTAAAGCCCCTTAAGGTTTCGTGTTCAACTGCGAACGAGCCACTTGGTATGGGACCAAGGTTTAATTCGACTACTAATCGGCCACTCGGTATGGGATCGAGGTTTAGTTCGACCGCTTATGAGTCGCTTGGTATGGGATCAAGGTTTAATTCAACCTCTTACAAGCCGCTTGATATAAGACCAAGGTTTAATCTGACTGCTTACAGGCCGCTTGGTGTGGGACCAATGTATAATTTGACCATTTACAGGCTGCTTGGTATGGGACTAAGATTTAATTTGACCGTTTATGGGCCACTTGGTATAAGACCAAGGTTTAATTACAGGTGAGTGAAAGCTTGCCTGACTTAGGGTTAATGTAGGTCATCCGTTTTCATACAACTTCATGCAAGCATTCATATGAGAAAGAAAAAGAATTAAGATGCAGAAACATGTGAAAAAAGGAATTATTTTATTAATCATTGTAAAATATTACATGCAAACCTTAAAATATACGCATGACTTACCTGGACCTGGTGCGAACCTTATTGGAAATACCATTTCAGATGGATGGCATTCCATGTCCTTGGAACGATCTTGCCGTTCTGGGTTTGAAACTTGTATGCTCCATTCCGTAGAATGGTCGAGACAAGAAATGAGCCTTCCCAATTCATAAAAAGTTTGTTCTTGTTTGCTGTTTTGCTCGTAGCTTCTATGCTTCACAAGGCTAGGTCTCCCACTCCGAACTACCGTGCTTTCACCTTTTTATTGTAATAGCAGGCAATTCGCTGTTGGTAGGTGACCGTGTGCATCCTCGCCGCATCCCATGCTTCCTACAATAGGTCTAAGTGCTTCTTGAGTTGCTAAGAGTTGCTGAGTGGGTCGAAGGCCTCGACCCGGAGATTTGGGAGCTCGATCTCTATCGGGATCACAACCTCAATTCTGTAGCACAAACTGAAAGGCATTTCGCGCATTGACTCTTTGGGAGTTATCTGGTATGCCCACAACACGGAGGGCAGTTCGTCCACCCAGGATCTCCTTACATCCTCTAACTTGGTCTTCAATCCATGCAGTACTGTCCGGTTGGTGATCTCCACTTGTTCGCCTGCAAATACGCTACCAAAGTGTGGATCAATCTAACATCCAATCTAGTGCAATACTTGGTGAAGCACTTACCGGTGAATTGGGTTTTGTTGTCTGTCACTATGACCTCGGGAATTCCAAACCTGCAGATTATAATCTGCCGAATGAATTCTGTGGTATTTTGCTCAGTTTTTCTGGCCAGCGGGGATGCCTCGACCTACTTTATGAAGTAATTGATGCCCACCATAACGAACTTTCTCTGTCTGGACGTGATGAAAAATGAGCCAAGAATGTCGAGCCCTCATTGAGCAAATGGCAAAGGTGCCCGGAGTGCCCTCGGCTCCGTGGGCGGTTGATGGTGAAGATTGCCATGGACTTGGCAATTCTCGTACCTCTTCACAAAATCCATAGCGTCCTTCTTTATGGTTGGTCAGTAGTTTCCTTGGCGTATCACATTGAATGCTAGCTTTTTATTGCCGATGTGTGACCCACAGATTTCTAGGTGGACCTCACCCGATGCGTAGTTGGCCTCCTTCGGTTTAAGGCATCGAAGGTATGGGGTCAAGTGCCCGCGATGGTATAGATTTTCGTCCACGATGGTATACCAACCGGCTGTCTTCTTTATGTGCTTAGCCTCATCCAGATTTTTGGGTAGGAATCCATCCCCGAGGTACTTCTAGTAGGGCGATATCCAGTTCTTGCCATCGGAGACTTGCATCGCCTCTTGCCCATATATACAGGGAGTGCTCTGGATCTCTTGCATGTCCCTTGAGTACTGCTTTGGATTCTCAGCCCCCGCCGCCCTTACAAGTTGGCCGGCCTTCCAGTTTTTAACCCTTAGGTTGTGAACTAGGTCAAGCTTGTCAAACCTTTCGATCGCACTTTTTTCCTTGGCCAGGTATTTGGCCAGCAGAAGGTTGGTTGCCTCGAAACTTTCGCGGATCTGGTTGATGACCAGCTCTGAATCATTGTGGACAGTCAAGTGTCTAATTGAGCACTCCTTAGAGAGTTATAATCCTGCCAGCAGGGCTTCGCATTTAGCCATATTATTGGTGGCTGGGAAACCAAACTTCAACGAGTATTTCACTTCGAACCCATTAGGGGTCCTCAAGATCACTCCGGCCCCATTGCCCGAATTTGTTGACGAACCATCCATGTGAAAGACCCAAATTGGTGCTTCAGTATGGTGGTCAACGTCACTGGTGTAGTCCGTATCGGGGATTGGGGTCGTAACCTCGACGATGGAGTCAGCCAACGCCTACCCCTTGTTGGCCAGTCTCGGCCTAAATTTAATGTCAAATTCTCCCAATTCGATGGCCCACTTAACCAACCACCCTGAAACATTTGGCTTTTATAGGATGTAGGATACCCTTTAATGGCTGGTCGGTTATGACTATTATCCAGTGAGCCTGGAAGTAGGGCCGTAACTTTCTGGGCGAGAAAACGAGTGCCAACGCAATCTTATTGGCAGGGGGTAACGAGTCTCGGCACCGGTCAATGTTTTTTCTCACGTAGTAAACCGGCCTTTACGTGTCAGACTCCTGACATATCAAGACAAAGCTCAGTGTCGCCTCGAAAATAGCCAAGTACAGGTACAACTCCTCGCCCTCTCTTGGTGACGTCAGGAGAGGTGGGCTGGCCAAGTACTTTTTTAGTTCGTCAAAGGTGGCTTGACATTCCACCGTTCGTTAGAATCCGTTTGTCTTAGTCTCCCTCAAGGCCTTGAAGAAAGGAAGGTATTTATCGCCAGACTTTGCCAGAAAGTGGGAGATGGCTGCCAATCTCCTGGTCAGCCTCTAAATATCCTTCGCATTCTGTAATGGGTTCATGTCCATAAGCGCTTTGATCTTCTTCAGGTTTGCCTCGATTTTCCGTTAAAAGATGATGAATCCCAAGAACTTCTCAAAGTAAACCCCGAAGACACACTTAGAGGGGTTCAACTTCATTTCGTCTCCCTGTAGTACCTCAAAGGTCTCAGAGAGATTGTGAATGTGGTCATCAGTGGTCTTCCTCTTAACGAGTATGTCGTCTACATACACCTTTATATTTTAGCAAATTTGCTTTTTGAACATTTTGTTCATGAGTATTTTGTAAGTGATGCCTGTGTTCTTCAGTCTAAAGGGTATGACATTGTAGCAGTAGGTTTCTTAGTCCGTCGTGAAGGAAGTATGTTCCTCGTCTTCTAGGCTCATCTTAATCTAGGTGTTACCCGAGTAGGCATCTATAAAACTTAGTAGGCCACGCCTAAAAGTGGAGTCCTCCGACAGGTTGATCCTTTACAATCGGAAACTATCCTTTAGGGAGGCTTTATTTACGTCGGTAAAGTTGATGCACATCCACCACTTTTTGTTACTTTACTTAATAAGAATGACGTTTGAGAGCCAATTCGGGTATTGGACTTTTTTTATAAATCTGATGTCTAACAGCTCTTTTACTTCCTGCCGGATGACTATCAGCTTCTCAATGGAGTGGTTCCTCCACTTCTACCTATGGGTTTACGGTCGGGATCGAGATCCAATTTGTGGACTATCACTCCAACCGAGGTTCCAGCATATCAACGGGCGTCCATACGAAGACATCTGCATTATGCCTTAAGAAGTTGATTAGCTGGTCATGTAGGGATCCGGCAAGCGAGCCTTCTATCTGCACACATTTATTGAAGTTATCCGGATCCAAGGGTATGAGATCGATGACCTCGCCGGACTGCGCCTGCTGCAGAGTTGTTTATCTCGATGGCTCAGGTCGTCTGTCGGCCGGTCGACGCCGTTTGGGGTGACTTGGGACAGGTAGCATGTTCGACCGGTTACTTGGTCGCCTAATACTTCGCTAATATCGCATGATGTTGGAAATTTTAGTTTTAAATGGGGTATCGACGTTATGGCCCCGAATGCCGCCAAGCATGGTTGGCTGAATATGGCGTTGTACATGGAAGGTAAGTCGATGATAAAAAAGGTAAGTGTGCGATTCGTTGTCTTGAGGTGCATGCCCAAGGTAACCTCTAGCCGGATTGTCCCTTGGATGGCTACTGGTTCATTGTACGATCCGTATAGTGGCCCTTCGATCGATTTCAGTTGACGCTTTTTTAGTCCCAATTTGAAATAAGTATCGAAGTAAAGCAAATCATGAAAATTTTTATTATCGATAAAAACTCATTTCAATTGGTAGTTTAGAGTACCGTCCAAAATAAGTGCGGATACAACTAGGGAGTCAGTATGGGGGGAGAATACCTGTGCAATATTGTTGTCACTAAAACTAATGGTATCATCCTCCACTCTCAACTTCCTGTGCCCAGCTTACTTTTCCTAGCAATCCACCAGATGAATTTTGGGTGGCCTGATGGTCACCATGTTGACTACCCCAACAGTGAGACCAAAATTCTATCCCGAGTTCCTTAGGAACTTGGTGAGGTGGTCCCGGTGGATCAGCTCCTTGATTTCTCTTTGTAGAGTCCGACAGTCTTCTTTGTTTTGACCCGAAGATTGATAGAAATCACAATATTTCGTCGGATCTTCTCCCTCCAGGTTCTTCATCGGCTTTGGCTATTTGACAAACTTCTCCTCTCAGATTTGCATGAGGACGTTTACCCATGAGTCATTCAACGGAGTCAGGTGAATGGACATGTACTCCCTGCGAACGGGCGGCTCAGTTCTGTGCAATTTCCCCCGGGGGTTGTCATGGCCCCCATTCTTCTTGTTTCCGCCCGTCAACAGGGAGGGAGGATAATCAGCCCATTCCAGGTGTTTCGTGTCATTGGCCTCCTCCATTACTATGTAAGCTCTAACAATGGACTCAGCCTCTTAAAAGGTTTACGGGTCATTGTGGGCTAGGTGCTTAAAAAAGTCACCCGAACCTAGAGAAGAAATGAAATTGCTTAGCTTCACCTCGTCGGGGAGTTTGGGCATCTTCTGGGTTTTGGCTATAAAACACCCCAAAAACTTCTTTAGATTCTGGCCCGGCTTCTGCTTGACGTGGGCAAGGTGCCAGGGCTGCTTCTTCTTGCGACGGCTTGAGACGTATTGAGTTAGGAAGCTATCAACAATATCCTGGAAACTCCGGATGGAATTCGCCGGAAGTTGATAGAACCAGATCCTAACATCTCCCTTCAGAGTGAGGGGGAAGTACTGGCACATGAAAGCTTCATCTAGGCCCTGGAAGCTAAATAGAGTACGGAAGTGATCAAGATGATCTATGGGATCGATGCTCCTATCGTAAGGTTCCATGGTCGGCATTTTTAATTTTAGTGGCAGCAGTTGGGTTCGGATCTCCATGGTGAAAGGAGATTTCTTCAAATCGGCCGAGTTTTTGTCTGCTTCCCCTTTGAATATGCAGTTTTGTATCTTTTGGACCTTCTCCTCCACCCATGAGGAGGTTGTGGATCTTTTCGTGTTGAGGTAGGTCCTCAACTCTGATGTTCAGCCGTGCGGTGCAGCGCTAGCCGGTTGCTGCCGCTAGTCAGTTGGGTGATGCGAGAGGATCCTTCTTGAACCGGAGGCCTCTGATCGTCTTAGGAGTAGCAAAGGTTCCTTCTTTCTAGGCTCTCCTTCGGGGTTCTGTGGCTTAGCCATCCTTTTAGCCTAAAACAACTTTGAGTGTTTGAAGCCGTCGGGATGCTAGAGTTACCCGGTCATGCTGCCTTCTTGGTCGGATTCTTCTTTCTTTGATCTCCCTGCCTGGAGGATGGTGTGTGGGCTGAAGAGGAGGGAGTCCCCTGCCTCTATTTGCCCTAGTGTGTGCCGAGTGGCTGAAGCATTTAGGACATTTTGTCCATTAGCTCCACCATCACGAGGATGATTGGAGCTGGTTGATCTCCCAACTGGCTACCAGCAGAGTGGTCATTATCGGGGGAGGTGATCTCCTTTGCCGGAATACTGGCTTGCCCTCTTGTATTCACCATGTTTGTTGATGAGGTCGATGATGATAAAATAGTGGATAGGCCCTTTGTTCGGCTTCCCACAGATGGTGCCAATAATGCTTCGTGGATTCGAGTTATGGATAATTCGGGTTCAGCTACTTTTTGGGCTGATGCTAAAGTCGGATATGATCTCCGTCTTGCACGCCTTTGATCCTGCATACCATAATAGAAGATTGGAAATTAGAGAAAAATGGCGAAACTCGCTCTCCGATTTATCCTCTGATACTCAAATTAGTAATCTGCCTTTCAAGATGATGAAAGTAAAAATAAAGTATACTAGAATGGATGCTAGGAAGGAAATTTGCAAGTCTAATTCAGAGGTGCACTCATCGTGGAGTGGTTTAGATCGTAGTGAGCTCATGGAGAGCGGCTTTTCTAACCACTTGGTTCGTTGGGAACGTGCAGTGGGAAAAAGAATAACAATGGGTTGCTTACAAAATAGATTGCTTGGGTAAGTTTGAGTATTCAAGAGAGTGTGCTTTTGGAGTGCGTCCCTAAGGCTTTTATAGTCGTCAAGCCTCGCCACCTTCCTTAGGTGGCAAGGCAGATTGTCAGCCTTCTGAGGGGATCCTTTCCATCCATCATGAGGATGCAGGCATTATTCAGGGTTGTAACAATCGGGAAGGAGGATTTCTTCCTCCACGAAAATGTCGCACGCAGTGAATATTGAAGCTTCCGTTGTGAATCACGCATTGATTTGAGGGCTTCCCTTTTGGGATGTACACCGATTTGGGCGCTTCCGTTGCGGAGGAGGTTGTCATCTGGGGAGATTTTCTGCATCGCGTCCAATTAGGGCAGATGTCCATTGTGTGCGGGAGAAGACTCATGGGCCGCTTCTAGCTTAGGCCACATCTAGCTGCTTGAGGATTTTCTCTAGTTAATTAAGACATTGACCATCCCTTGAGCCAGTGGATTGCGATCCTTTCTGAGCCGATTGTTTCTTTGGGCCGGCCCACTTTAGCTGTCCCCATCAATAGCAAAACCAGTTAATAAAGGCATGTCGATATGCTTATCTAAAATTTCCATGTTTGGTGTTATCCGTAAGAATACATAACGACACTCTTAAAATAGTAAAATATCCATCTTTTTATTGGAGACTATATCATGAGAACAGATTGTTTAATATTGACTGGGTGAATATTTGACTTCTACTTATAAGTAAGAATACTTTATTTTAATTTAATGTGATTTTTTAAGGATAAATCCATATGGTATAAGACTAATGACCGGATGCGTGCATGAGTTCTCCCAAGACGGATAATACCGCAAATTAAAAATAGACTCAATTTCAAAACTTATATGATTTTGGTGATGTTTGTTAGACTCAATTTCAAAACTCATTTGATTTTGGTGATGTTTGTTTGACGGGAATGAGAACGAAGGATTGGAATTTATATTATTATTGACTCAATCGAAGATGTTGGGTTCATTCCTCATTTATACATTGAATGGCAATAGAGGGAAAGGGAACGTGAACTGTGATGAGGGGATATTTGGTTAAATGAATGCAACCTTATTCATAGTTGTTGAGTGTTTGCTTGTAGCGGGCAAGCGGCATTGTTGGCCCTTCTGTCATTGTTTGATTATTTTTTGAGTCGAGGAATTGATGATCGAGACAAGATGTGTATCGGTATCATAGGCTTCAAAATGGGTATTCGAAGATATACTCGTGTCTTGGCTAAGATAATAGATCAAATTAGCAATGGAGACCAAGCCGACTAAAATGCCAACAATTCAGTTGCAAGGAGGTGTTAAAATCTAACCTAATTGGAATAAAATTTCTTATAGTTTTTGTACATCCTTGAATTTTGTGAATTTATTTAGAATTTCAGGATTACAAAAGTTGATATCCCAATGTGAAAGTTAGTACATTACAATATGTACTATTAAAAATCCAAATATCCTTTATAAGGAAGAAGGTGTTCCCCTACCACTACCCACTAAAGTATTGTAGAGTATTGAAGCATTACACATCACCTAAGTGAGTTGCTTGTGAAGAGGATGAGCTATAATTATGTCATGAGGAATGACATAGAGTCTTCACAAGGCCGAAAATCGAATTGACATTATCTGTTCAGTGTCGAAGGGCTCGATAGTGTGAATAGTATTCAGGATGGAAGTTGAGACTTTCTATTACAGGTTGAACTAGACATGTATACTTGAGGAATGAACTCGTGTGGGAGGAGAGCTGGAAGACTCGAGCTGAGTAGGCACTCATGGCATTGTAGGCATAGAAAGAAGCGACGTCATGTAACTCGAAAATATGTCTATGGTTACTAAATATATTACTTGTCAAGACACGAGGGCTAATAAATGTTGGCATGCTTGGGTTATTAAGATATGTTACAAAGCGTGTTGCTTTTACAAAGTATTGGCACTACTACGATGCATGACGCTTGAGTGCACAATAGTTGGAGACATTGTCATGGAAATGTGTTAAGTTCATTGACCAACAGATAAATTATCCATGATGGGTAGGAGCAACTCTATACCAAATGATGAGGTTTTATATGAGCAAATGCTGATCGAGTAGATCTGTTTAAAATCAAATTCAAAATGGATACTAGTCAAATTTGGAGGCAAATTTGTGATTAGTAAATCAGGTTGGGATGTACAAAATCTGGTCACAAGGGTAAAAAATTATAATAGTACTAATTCATAATGCAAACTGAATTAGTGTATTGATATTTTTTATTTGTAAGT